>ML824496.1:125724-141481 GCA_009831015.1 Picea engelmannii | reverse complement strand
CATTTCGTTATGATTCTCGGTAGACCTATTCTTGTCATTATGCTTTGGGTTTGCAAAACATCTCTTCTCCTAACCTTAGAAAATCAACTATACTTTGTTGATGGTGGCAGTTTGAAATCGACAGGTCCATCATTTCAAGTTAAATCTTGGGCTTCATTTTGTACTCTTGACAATTTATTACACAAAACGCCTGATTTTCGTATGAAACCCCTCATTCCTTCATTTAGTCACGTGAGGGTAATAGTGGGTTTTATTTCCTTGGTTTTTTTCTTGGTTCTTTCTATTTTATGAAACCCTTCATGCTTACAGTGATTTATGTCTGCCTTCGTGACTACTTGTCTGAATCCATATGGCCCCTGTCGTCCGTGTTGAACCAAATGGCTCACAAACTCTGCTTCTATATGACGACGCAAGGGAATACCTTAAGGGTCAAGGATGGCTTGAGTTTCTCAAGAAATTTCAAGGTTACAACTTGCCAGTGACCCAGGAATTCGCCCTCTCTTTCGATGGATGTTGAGCCAAAGTGGGTGACGTTCAAATTGAAATCACCGAGGATTTTTTGAGCCAGGAAATAGGTCTTCCCCTTAGCGGGCAAAAATGGTTTAAGAATTCCAAGTTAGAGGAGGTGTCGTGGAATTTGTTCTTTACCTCTCGAAAAATCCAGTGATGTGATAAAGGTATGCCTATATCTCTGTTAAAGACTAGGTGGCACAGTTTATTGGCAGTTTTAAGCCAGTTCGTTACATGTGAAGGTCGCTTCAGCCTCGTTTTTCTTTACCACATAAGACTATTAATGAATTTCATCGGTTTCCAGTTGAACATGACATTCTATTTATTTAGAAGTTTATATAAAATGGCCAAGAGGTAAAAAGTACAGTGTTTGAATTCCAGTTTATTCCATCATGGGTTGATCAAGATGTTGTTAGTCCATCATTTAAAATTGCAGGGCGACGATTGGGATACTTTCCTATCTCGAAATGGCTTTGTTACATCCAACCCCGTAGAGGTTGATAAGCCCATGTTAGAAGAAACCCCTATCCCTTCCATTGACAGAACAATCTTCTCATCCAAATAACCCTGTGATAGGGTCGTGCTCAATGAGCCTATGTTAGAACAACAAGATGTTGACCCTATGATCTTTGAATCTCCTGAGCGTGAGAAGGATCTATGCCCTAATACCGTGTCAAAGAATGACAATAAATGCTCACACAAACTGTCCAAGAAGAATCCAGACTTAGGGTTTGCTAACAAAAGAGATGGGAGATTGATCTCAAGGAGTTTGAGGAATAAAAAAAAAGCTCATGTGAGCTCGATCAAAGCGATCGAGGTCCGTGAGAGCTATGATTCTGAGATCGAAAAGTTCTTGGAGGAGGAAGACCCAACTTACCATAAATCGAATACCATCTAGGCTTACGATTTTGTGGGTAATCTGCCACCATGCCTGAAACATAACAAAGATTTCTCGGGGATCAAACTCAGCCAAAAGCCCATAGTGGACAGTGGAAGCATTTTGATGCACAGTCATATGTCTCCTCAATCAACTGTTCCAGATCCATGGTGTGAGGTGTGTTTATTTTGGATAGACAAGTATTAAACAGATGTCCCCTCCCTTCAAGCAAAGATGAAGACCCTCATAGCTCAGATTTCCTCATTAACAAGTGAAAACCACAAACTCAAGTTCGGTGCATTAAGGCAAGGGAAACGCTTGAAAAGAAATGGAAATATAATAATAATAAATGTTGAGTGTGTCAAAGCTATGATTAACTCTGAAGCCTTATGATTCGAATTTAGCATTCAGTTGAAAGGTAAAGATTTGTTTTTATCTTAGTTGTGTTTTTATTTATTTTTTCTATTAATATAGATTCAATTTGATTTATGTTGTTTAAAATAAGACTAGCTACAAAATTAGCAGATTCTGTAGCCAGTCTGTTCTCATTCGAAATTTTGGAAATATTGGTTAAATTAATATCTAAATTTCTTTATTTCGTTTTTCCTTTCAGGATATCGTGCAGCTTGTGGTGATCTAATGAGATGGAGCATTTCTAGGGTTATTAGCCATTTCTTTGGCTCATTTTGTAAACAGAAACAAACCTTTTATAATCTTAAGAGATACAATTTGATATTGAGTGGTTTTATTACCCTCTATTTTTGTAATTAGTAAATCATCCTGGGATTTGATTCTATCTTAGAAGATAGGATGATTAGTTTGGTTGAATTCTTTAAATACTTCAGGTTTTTGTAATGAAGACATCTTTGCTAGGAGCAGGAGATGGATGGGTGACTTCATAACTTAATATAATAGCATTTTACACATTTTGGCTTTAGCCTTTTGTTTTTAATGTTATCATTGATGTTTTGTTATGTCCTGATACATGTATAGATATGATATCTTTAGATTAAATGATCTGTGATGTGCAAGATATTATATTATAAATGTCATCTTCAATTTGTTCCTCAAATTATGAATGTTGTGATTATGTTTTCAGTTAAAACGACGGGGTTTATCTTTCAATTTTGATTGAGAAACGAAATGTACATATTACTTTCAAATTTATCTTACAGTAATTATGTATAATCATGAAATCAAAGATTATGTTGGTGTCTCCGCTTCAGTCATTAACACCCAAAATGCCAACACTTTGTTCTGAATTTATTTAGAACAGTCTTAAGATTCTTTGCAGGTTTCCCTCTTGGACATGGTACTTGGATGTTCTCAAGTCATGAAGATGCTTGGATACACATCACTAATTCACTAACAGGTTAGTTCATTTACATTTTTTTGTTATTTGTTTATCACTGAAATTCAAATGTGTGGTTTGGCTTTCGAATATCTACACTTTTATGTTTCATAGTATTTTCTTTTTATTAGTTTAAGATTTATAAAGGAAAAACCAAAAATATTTTTATGTGCTTTCTTTATCTACTTCTTCAAAGCAGTAATTTTTCACATCGAGTTTTGCAAGTTTAGATTAAAACTTGTAGTGTGTATATCGTGTACATAAATAAGATAAGTAAATCTACTATTTAAATATATCTACAATAGTTACGTCATACGTATGTAAATATGTATACAGTAATTAGTAATTAGTTAGTTATTTCATTTCCTTTTTATTTTTTGTATGACTCATAGATTGGCTAACGGAGCCATTAAACCCGTCAGAACGAGTTACACCAAATGGCTTGGGTTATTTAGACAACCCCGGACCGGACTCGTTCTTCTAATTGACGAATGGTCATTTTCGCCCGTCAACAAGTTGTTCTTATACCAACAGAAGTGAAAGTATAGCACAGATCCATGCGAGGTGTGCGCAGGCCAAGTTGAAATCTGAGACTTTTCCAACCAAGGAAGTGGTTGAAGAACTTTTGTTGCAAGGAGTGCGCAGAGCTGGGAGTTATCTTATAATCAGAGATTATCGTCAAGGCCAAAAGGAGTGTGTGAAAGAATCCCTTAGAACCTTTGAGTTTGCAGAAAAAACCAAACTCAGGAGGAAGGACGCCAAGTTATTTGGTCGGGAGGCTTTGAGAACCTGAACGGACGGTTGAATTTCTCAGAGGGAGAAACACCGATTTTACGTAGACCGATGGATCCAGTGGATCAGCACGGAGGTTAAGACCGACTGTCTTTTAACACACAAAATCCCATGATAGATAGCAGTCGTCAGGTCATGATCAACGTGAGTCGTTGATTTGTAATTGGAGTTTCGGCATTTCGGGAGTCGGGAACGTGGAGGAAACAACTACGCGGAAGTTGCGAGTTGCGAAGTCTTGACTTAGCGAAACAAGAATCTGAACCATCAAATCATGGGAAATTCAGGATCGTTGATCCGTGGTGAAGAATTCGCAAGTTCGGACTTCTGGGAAAAGGGAGAGGACCTGCATCGTGAACTCACGAGTCGCGAAATTGCGACGTGCTCAGAGGTGAGGCCCCAGGATTTGGTTGTAGGTCATATGCTGGAAGCATAAGGGAGGAGCTAAGGATCGTTATCCCATTTCGAGGTTTCGGGAGTCGGAGGAGTCGGGGTGACTCGCAGCAGGAATCCCGAAATCGCAAAACGTGAAGTCGCGAAATTGAAGAGCCATTTGGGTTAAGTCAGTGGTCACGTGGAGTAGAAGTTTGCACCTAGTGCTTTTTCGCGCGGTCGTAACTTCTAGAAGGACCTGTGGTTTTATATGCATTGAAGGTTCCAGTGGGAACTAAAGAACCATTTCGGCTCAAGGGAATAGGAAGATCCAAAGACCGAGAGGTCAAGCAAACCCTGCTGAGGTGGGGGTTTGTGTCACTGAACTTGTCAACAGAAGTGTTGATGACGCTTCACCCAGGCACCTACCTCAGCAGGTCCCGCGCCTGTCCTCCCGGTCTTAAGGATCGTTCTAATTTCCCTTTCCCAAGCCAAATTAGCTCTTTCGATTCCCACTGGAATCTCTGTTAAACCCCGATCCACAGGTCCTTCCTTTTCCTTCAAGGCCCTAATGCGACCGTGAACATTTTTCCCACAGGAAATGCAAACTCCGGGTGTCGGGGTTTCTTAATTCTCGATGTCACGAGAACCACTGTTCTCGTGATCTCCCGATCACCGATCTTCTGACATGTCAATGCACCTTTTTCTCGGCTAACCCTCAAGGCTAAGTCTTGGCCCACACGACCACTACACATAAAACCACGGCTCTATTTTCGGGGTCGCGCAACCCAAGTGCTCAACCTCTCGTCCACTGGACCCCCAAAATGTCGATCCACGAAACGCCGATGCACTGAAATGATTTAATAGCCTTTAGCCCCATGGCTATCTCCTGGTCCATGTGACCACTATTCCATATGACCGCAGTCCTATGTCTTTCACGATTTCGGGCTTTCAAATGCCGAAACGCATGGACACTTTGTCCTCGAGATTCTCTATCCTCCGAATCCCGAATTCCCGATATGACATCAGCTAGGAAACCCCTTTCGGGATTTCGTGATTCAAATGCTTCGAACTTCTTGTCCTCAGGATTCCCAAAACGTTGAATCCCAATATGTCGATGGACTCTCCCCTTTCGGGATTTTTTTTTCTAAATTCTTGGATTTCCGCCACGCGTCCTCCTATGATGGACGGTCCTCAATCATTTCGTGATTTCGTGAAATCAAATGCCGAAATGCTCTGCATCCTGTCCTCTTGATCCCCGAAGTCCCGACATGCGAAATGTCGATAGACTCTTAATCGTCGCCACGTGTCTCAACAGACGGACGGTCCTGATTCAGTTCAGCATTTTGCGACTTGCGATTCCCTGATGTCACAATTTCTCTATCAACTCGAAACACCAGTTGATCTAAAAATGAAGAAGACTTGTAATCTTGAAAATATTTGCAAGTAAAGTTTATGTGTTAAAAGCAAATGGATCAACTTTGAAACACATCATTTAATAGGATTTATTCATTTAAGACACAAATAAACAGCAGCATAATCAATGAACATAAGCACATAAACACAACAAATGATAAAGGAGTTCACCCCTC
Organism: Picea engelmannii; assembly: GCA_009831015.1. Classification (NCBI taxonomy): domain Eukaryota; kingdom Viridiplantae; phylum Streptophyta; class Pinopsida; order Pinales; family Pinaceae; genus Picea; species Picea engelmannii. Next base: position 135,990 of record ML824496.1, on the reverse strand, counting down.
TCTTGGGCTACATCTCCTGGTCCAGCTTCCAATGGATCATTATTATTAATTGCTCAAAGTTCTCAAAAACGTGCTTTACAATGCTCAAATTGACCAACAGACTGCTCCAATGGCTTCAGAGCGTCCAAAAACCCCTAGCTGGGCTTTTTCGGAACCTCGTTTGGCCAAAAAACGAAGAAGTTAGGCTTCTTGAAAGTCCCTCCTTCAAGCTTGTTGTCTCTGCATCTACAAATTGCACCCTTGTTCATGCAACCTAGCACACATGCTATTTAAAGCGTAAAAACCCAGCACCGGGTGCAACCGCGCCAATGGTGCAAACTGTAGGAAGGTTATGGCACGCCAACCCCTAACTGTCTAGCTCTCGGGCACATGAGGTCCACGATATGACCTCGGGCTAGCAACAGAACTCAACCGTTTTAAACTTTCGCGCTCTTGGTTGTGGTCACATGGCGTAACACAAAGAACCACGGGCCACATATTTAAAACCCCGCGTGCACGCCAACGGTGGGTATGGGCATATGTAATATGAGTGTGACTGGGGGCTGGGGCTAAGCCCCAGCCCGGACCCCCGCACCGACCATTACATAAAATGAATTTAAATACATTGTATTACATATAGTGTATAAGAAACAACGTGTGGGCTAGTGGTAGCCCACACTCTACCAAAGCGCGGATCCAAAGGGAGGTCTGGGGTTCGACCCCCACGGACCTCATACAATTTTAAAACAACAAACCAATAGCCAATAAAGGGGTGCCACGTGGTAGCCCATGATTGGGCCACGTGGCACCTTACCATTGACCAAAAAGATGCCACGTGTCGCATTTCGATTTCACCACATCTACCAATACAAAACTGCCACATCATCACATGCCACATCAGCGTACGGTCATACGGCCATGCCACATCAGCCTATACGAACTGTACAGTCAGCGTCCCTTTTTTGCCTGTTTGACGATTCAAACAGATCGCGATATCTCTCGCTCCTGACGTCCGTTTGAGACGAAACGAGTTGCGTTGGGTTTGCAACAACGAGGCCTATGCTCTCGTTCGATTTGAAGCGATTCCGAGCACTTTGAAGTTTTGAGCAAAATTTGATCCTCTGATCACCGGTAGCCGAAATACCGATGGGTTCTTGATCTCCGCCATGTCTCCTAATGAATGGAAGGCTCAGATCAAATTCGAGGTTTTCACTATGAAGTGACCCAATCTCCTATCCTCAAGACTTCCGATATCCCGTATTTCGAAGTCCTGATATCCCGATATAACGTCAGCTAGAAACCCCTTTTCGGGATTTCGCGATTTCAAATGCTCTGAACGTCTCGTCTTCAGGATTCATGAAACGTTGAATCCCGATATGCCGATGGACTCTCCCCTTTTGGTATTCTTCCCGAAGGCCTCGGTTTCTACCACGTGTCCCAAATGGATGGACGATCTAGATCAAATCTCGGGACTTCGCCAAATGCGAAGTCAAAAGCGCTCACCTCTGTGAGTCCCAGTGTCCGGATCTCCGAAATGGACGATCGCGCAACACGCGTCCTTCCTCAAATCGACGGCTGCGATTATTTCTCTATTTCGGGACTTATAAAGTCTTGACCTCTCATCGTCAGGACCTCCGATATCTCGAACGCCGATATCCCGATGCGCCAATGCCTTTCAGGACTTTCACCCTCCTGTTCACAAAGTTTAAACCTCGTGCAGCTCCTGTCAGATCCAATGGTTGACAGGTAATTGGACCAAGATCCGACGGTCCATATCCTTTCTCCTGTGCGCTCCTCTGTTGCACTACCTCCTGGACGTGAAATCTTCTCAACGGTCCAGATCCCTCCAGCTGGATCCAATGACAGTTGTTGCTCCTCCCGAGCTTCCGCATGTTCTTCCCAGACTTGGAAGAATTCCAATTTCTCAAAGGCCTCAACCTTTGCCTTCTTTCTTCTCTACGAACTCTTCGACTTGAGTCCTCCCGCGCGTATATGAAAATGATGTCCCTCCTAAGCTTTGGGAACTCTGAACTCTTCAAAGAATTCTGCGGCTTCTGCACTCCTTGCAGTTACGCTCTGTGCGCTGAAAGCACTACTCCTGAGCTTCACGCCCGAATCCTTGAAGGATTCTGACTCCTGTGTCCCTACAGGGTCTCTGCGCACATAAAGCGCTATTCGTCCTGAGCTTTTCCCCTCACTCAGACTTCTAAGGAATAATTCCTTCTCCTTTCTCCTCCTGCTGGAGAATGTAATTCCCTCCTGGCTATCCTTCTGCTCGAGCAACCTCTTGCTGAGACTTTCAGGGTGTTCAGCGACCCTGCAGAGATCCTTCCTCTTGGACTCTTCTACTAATTCCAGAACTCAAAGAGTTCTTTTCTCCTATGCCTATCTGCATATCTACTCAATGCCCTCCTGGCAGAGTATTTTCTCACAGAACATCCAGCAGTTCTGTCTTTTGTGTCCTCCTTACACCTGCTCAATGCCCACTTGGTAGAGCTCTCAGAATTCTTGGTAATTCGGGCTTCTGTATGAACTCACAAAAGAGTTCTTCTGTCTTCTGTGCACTCCTTGCACCTGCTCAATGCCCTCCTGGCAGAGCTTCACAGAACTCCTCAAAGATTCTGTCTGCAACTGTGTTTTCTCATACACAACCTTGCCTCCAAGGTATTCAACAACCTTGAGGTCTTCCTCTGAATTGTTGATTTCAACTTCTGTGCCCACCTGGCACGCCTCTGTCTGACCCCGCAGAGTTCAGAAATGCACCCTTTGTGCATGGCTATCAAAACCCACAACGTTTTGTCACACCCTCCTGGTGTGAAGCCTCAAAGACTTCTCAAGCCTGAAACCAAAACAACTCTTGCAAATGCATAAACATAACATACATTCACAGCATATAAAGAACACTCACAAACATTCGTTTAACACAGAAATATGCAGGAAAAACTTCTTTTGGTTTGTATTAAAATGGCAAATGCATGTTTGTACAAGGTGTTCCTGAGCACGGCCTGTAACAAGGTCTCGACTCCTTCTCTCTTCTTCTCTCCTAGCTCTATCATTCTACTAACTCTTCCAAAATGAGGTCAAAATTGATCTTTTACATGAGGGGGCTCTTCGAGCTCTTCCCTCCAATCTACCTACCCTATTCAATAGCATTGAATGGGTTGTCTAGTCCGCAAATCGGATCTATATCTCAGCCTTACAAACATTAAAGGCCTACCTACTCTAATGCCTGCACAAAGGCACGACTCCATGGCTCAACAGCCTACAACATTAAATTACATTCAAATTCAAAAATGGAAGACGAGGGCTGTGCCTCTCTTCAGCTTTGAATGTACGCGCTGACGTGGTAGGATGGCTGGTTGGCTGACATGGAGAGATGCTCTTGCATCATACTCCTCAGCTGCAAAATTCATGAGCTCCTGCTCATGATCTTCCTCTCTCATCTTTGGAAACCCTCCTGGATCCCAAACAAATTTCTGGAGCTGTTCATCTGCTCCATCTCCCTACTGTTGTTGCTTCTACACTGCTGCTGCTTCTTTTCCTCTGCTCATATTCTCCCTGCTGACAGTTTCTACTGACTCGATCATCATCTCTCTGATCATCTCAATCACTTCGTCCAGCTGCTCAAATGGCTGGCTTTGTTCATGCAGTCTCCTCAGCTGCAAAACTTTTATGTGATTGGGCAGATCATTGTGATCTCCCATGCCTCCTTCATCTGCTACCAACTTCACTTGTTGGATGTGCATGCTCTGCACCTTCACCCTTCTCTCCAGGGCTTCAATTTGTTCATACAGATCAGCCAAACTAATGTTGTCTGCTTCTTCTTCTTCTTCTTCTGCAAACTCCTAGGTTGCAGTCATTTCAGTCTCCTGGCTGAAAACATTGAGCCACTCCTCAGAATGCTCATCTTCTTCTTCTGCTTGGGCAGCTTCAGATACCTGCTCCAATTCTTTTTCCCTGACAATCTAAGTTGGCTGCCTTTCTTCTGTTGTATCATCGACAACACATAATTTTGCCTCCCCTGGGTTAAGCGGTAGGAATGTTCCAATTCCCCCAACCATTAGAAGATTCTCCCGATCTTTCTCTTCTGTTAGTTGCATCTGTTGATCCAACCCCATCTCTGAGCTCATCTTCTCTATCATCTCCTCGGGCTAATCTAAACTCACTTGCTCATCCCTGCCCAACTGGCAATATGGGATTTTCCTGCTGCCCTCCTGGCAGTCTGTGAGATCCTGCAGTGATCTCAATCCATTGCCCACCTGGCAATTGGGAATTTCATTTCTGCTCCCCTGGCAGTTCTTGAGATCTTCAGCCGATCTCCATTCTCCAGCATCCTCATCAAGAATTCTCCTAGTCTCTGGTTCACATATCTGAACCATTTCCTCAGGTCCATCGAGGTTTTCAGTATGCCTCAACCATCCTCTTAACAGCTTACGCTGTCTTCTAGCCATCAACTCGTTGACTGGCCAATTTACCTTTGTCTTCATCGGCCATTCGTGTACCCATCTTGACCTGGTATTATGCTGCATCCGCAGTTCAAGCTCTTCCATTCTTGCCCTGATGTCAGAAAGTTCTTTCCCCCTTTCGGCTGTGCTCATCAGCTCTGGGCTTTTCCTTCCAGGATATCTACAGCCTTCAGTAGTCATATCGTTGTCTATGTCTGCTCTCCTGGAAAACCTGTTGCTCACTTGCAAGCAATCATTTACAGAGACTCCAGCACTCTGTCTCCTTTTGTCTTCTCCCTCTGCTTGAAATATACAAACAGATTTCTCGCTCTGATACCACTTGATGATGCTTCACCCAGGCACCTACCTTAGCAGGTCCCGCGCCTGTCCTCTCGGTCTTAAGGATCATTCTAATTTCCCTTTCCCAAGCCGAATTATCTCTTTCGATTCCCACTGGAATCTTTGTTAAACCCTGATCCACAGGTCCTTCCTTTTCATTCACGACCTGAATGCGACCGTGAACATTTTTCCCACAGGAAATGCAAACTTCGAGTGTCATGGTTTCTTAATTCTCGATGTCATGAGAACCACTGTTCTCGTGATATCCCGATCATCGATCTTCCGATATGTCGATGCACCTCTTTCTCGGCGACTAACCCTCAGGGATAAGTCTTGGCCCACACGAACACTACACATAAAACCACGGCTCTATTTTCGGGGTCGCGCAACCCAAGCGCTCAACCTCTCGTCCACTGGACCCCCGAAATGTCGATCCACGAAACGTCGATGCACCGAAACGCTTTAATAGCCTTTAGCCCTATGGCTATCTCCTGGTCCATGTGACCACTATTCCATATGACCACAGTCCTATGTCTTTCACGATTTCGGGCTTACAATGCCGAAACGCATGGACACTTTGTCCTCAAGATTCCCGATCCTCCGAATCCCGATTTCTCGATATGACGTCAACTAGGAAACCCCTTTCGGGATTTCACGATTCAAATGCTCCGAACATCTTGTCCTCAGGATTCACAAAACACTGAATCCTGATATGCCGATGGACTCTCCCCTTTCGGGATTTTTTTTCCGAATTCTTGGATTTTCGCCACGCATCCTCCTATGATGGACAGTCCTCAATCATTTCGCGATTTCACGAAATCAAATGCCGAAATGCTCTGCATCCTGTCCTCTTGATCCCCGAAGTCCCGACATGTGAAATTCCGATGGACTCTTGATCATCGCCACATATCTCAACAGACGGACGGTCCTAATTCAGTTCAGGATTTCGCGACTTGCGATTCCCCAATGTCACAATTTCTCTATCAACTCGAAACCCTGGTAACTGAAATACCGACGGGTTCTTGATCTCCGCCACGTGTCTTAATGAATGGACAGCTCAGATCAAATTCAGGGTTTTCACTATGAAGTGACCCGATATCCTATCCTCGAGACTTTCGATATCCCGAATTTCGAAGTCCCGATATCCCGATATGACGTCAGCTAGGAAACCCCTTTTCGGGATTTCGCGATTTCAAATGCTCTGAACGTCTCGTCTTTAGGATTCGCGAAACGATATGTTGATGGACTCTCCCCTTTCGGGATTTTTCTCGAAGGCCTCGGTTTTTGCCACGTGTCCCAAATGGATGGACAATCCAGATCAAATCTTGGGACTTCGCCAGATGCGAAGTCAAAAGCGCTCACCTCTGTGAGTCCTAGTGTCCGGATCTCCGAAATGGACGATCGCGCGACACGCGTCCTTCCTCAAATCGACAGCTACGATTCTTTCGCTATTTTGGGACTTATAAAGTCTCAACCTCTCGTCATCAAGACCTTTGATATCTCGAACGTCGATATCTCGATGCGCCAATACCTTTTGGGACTTTCACCCTCCTGTTCACGAAGTTTAAACCCCGTGCAGCTCCTGTCAAATCCAACGACTGATGGGTAATTGGACCAAGATCCAACGGTCCATATCCTTTCTCCTGTGCGCTCCTCTGTTGCACTGCCTCCTGGACATGAAATCTTCTCAATGGTCCAGATCCCTCCGGCTGGATCCAATGACAGTTGTTTCTCCTCCCGAGCTTCCGCACGTTCTTCCGAGACTTGGAAGAATTCCAATTTATCAAAGGCCTCAACCTTTGCCTTCTTTCTTCTCAGTGAACTCTTCGACTTGAGTCCTCCCACGCGTATATGAAAATGATGTCCCTCCTGAGCTTTGGGAACTCTGAACTCTTCAAAGAGTTCTGCGGCTTCTGCACTCCTTGCAGTTACGCTCTATGCGCTGAAAGCACTACTCCTAAGCTTCACGCCCGAATCCTTGAAGGATTCTGACTCCTGCATCCCTACAGGGTCTCTGCGCACATAAAGCACTATCCGTCCTGAGATTTTCCCCTCACTCAGACTTCTAAGGAATAATTCCTTCTCCTTTCTCCTCCTACTGGAGAATGTAATGCCCTCCTGGCTATCCTTCTGCTCGAGCAACCTCTTGCTGAGACTTTCAGGGTGTTCAGCAACCCTGCAGAGATCCTTCCTCTTGGACTCTTCTACTAATTCCAGAACTCAAAGAGTTCTTTTCTCCTGTGCCTATCTACACATCTACTCAATGCTCTCTTGGCAGAGTATTTTCTCACAGAACATCCAGCAGTTATGTATTCTGTGTCCTCCTTACACCTGCTCAATGCCCACTTGGCAGAGCTCTCAGAATTCTTGGTAATTTTGGCTTCTGTCTGAACTCACAACAGAGTTCTTCTGTCTTCTTTGCACTCCTTGCACCTGCTCAATGCCCTCTTGGCAGAGCTTCACAGAACTCCTCAGATATTCTGTCTGCAACTATGTTTTCTCATACACAACCTTGCCTCCAAGGTATTCAACAACCTTGAGGTCTTCCTCTGAATTGTTGATTTCAAATTCTGTGCCCACCTGGCACGCCTCTGTCTGACCCCGCAGAGTTCAGAAAAGCACCCTTTGTGCATGGATATCAGAACCCGCAGCGTTCTGTCACACCCTCCTGGTGTGAAGCCTCAAAGACTTCTCAAGCCTGAAACCAAAACAACTCTTGCAAATTCATAAACATAACATACATTCACAGCATATAAAGAACACTCGCAAACATTCGTTTAACACAGAAATATGCAGGAAAAACTGCTTTTGGTTTGTATTAAAATGGCAAATGCATGTTTGTACAAGGTGTTCCTGAGCACGGCCTGTAACAAGGTCTCGGCTCCTTCTCTCTTCTGCTCTCCTAGCTCTATCATTCTACTAACTCTTCCAAAATGAGATCGAAATTGATCTTTTACATGAGGGGGCTCTTCGAGCTCTTCCCTCCAATCTACCTACCCTATTCAATAGCATTGAATGGGTTGTCTAGTCCGCAAATCGGATCTAGATCTTAGCCTTACAAACATTAAAGGCCTACCTACTCTAATTCCTGCACAAAGGCACGGCTCCATGGCTCAACAGCCTACAACATTACATTACATTCAAATTCAAAAATGGAAGACGAGGGCTGCGCCTCTCTTCAGCTTTGAATGTATGCACTGACGTGGTTCGTTGGCTGGTTAGCTGACATGGAGAGATGCTCCTGCATCAAGTGTCTATTGGCACAATAGGGCCGACCTCACTAGAATATAATATAATTAATATTAACCATATTAATTATATTTTACATTAATTAACAGTCACATTAAGGTGGGGCCGACCTGTACCCTTTACATTACAATTAGGGTTACAAGAAGGTTCGACTCTTGTACAATATAGCAAAGGATCTGATACACCTACTAGTGCTCATCCACTAGGGGCACATCCATAGGTATTTCCATATCTCTGGCTCACTGCATTACACAGAAGAACCATATCTTCACACATTCACATGTGCTCGTCCACAGGCACATCCACTCTCTAGATCTTCTTTCCCACTGCCTCACACAAGAGAATCATCTGGAGTTTCTCGTCAACTCTGTTGCTCAGGGGAGGCTAATACATCATCTTCATTTATGTTCACATGACGATGCACCCAACACTTTGGGATTTCACACGTTCACCTTGTGCTCAGCCACATTCACGTCTAACTCAACAGATCACCTTTCCCACTAGATAATCATCTGGAGTTCTTCTCAACTCTATGAATGGAGAAGGTCATCTCTACGTTCCATCTCTTTCTCAGGTAGGAACCACGTACCCTTCTTAGGGGATTTCTCTCAGGTTTGTAAGCTGGATAAAGACTCACATAGCTGCAATGATCCACATCTCACAGGTTTGTAAGTTGGAGAATGTCTCACATAGCTGCAATCATCAACACTCCCTCTCAGCTAGGGAGGAAATATTCATCATGCCAAGTCTCACATGGATGTACTCTGAATTTTGTCTTGGTTGGAGTCATCAATACTCCCTCTCAACTAGGGAGCCGTTCTTCACCAAGTTAGTTTTTTGAATATGTCTGCAATCTGCTCATGTGTAGGAAGTTACTGCATGTGTATGATTTTCCTCTGCATCATATCTCTGATATAAGGATATCTCATCTCATCGTGTTTTGATACATCGGGAAACACTGGGTTCTCAAGGGGATTACACACGACTCTTGGTTATCATCAGAGCATCCATATCATGGTCAAGTAAATCTGTCAAAAGCTTGTGAAGCCACATTGCTTCACACACTCGATGCTATATAATCTTCCTTTGTGGTACTCAAGACCACAAAGTTTTGTTTCTTGTTGCATCAAGAAACCATGGAAAACTTCACGATAGAATAGCAATTGGATGTGCTCTTCCGGTCCATTGTACTTTCTGATCAATCTAAATCAGCATATCCTACAAACTGAAGTTCACATTGGAGGCTTATCTCATGCCATATTCAATTGTATCTTGTATATATATTAATACATGTTTTGCTATTGGCTAGTGAGTCTGTCTTGGTTGAATCATGAAATGACTAAGCACATTCACTGCATGGCATGAATCAAGTCTGGTGTTAACCAGATACATCAGTGATCCAATCAGTTGTGGATCAGTAACATCTGAATCATCATAAATATTCTTCTTTAAATCCATCACGGTGGATTTTTCATTGTCATACTTGAACTTATTTAATATTTTCATTATATATTTCCCTTGACTCGATAGAATCTCATCGGTCCTCTGTCATACTTCTTATCCCAAGAAGTAGTGCATCATACTCAGATTCTTCATCTCGAATTCAGAAGTCAGGGATTACTTGTATCCAACAACAAGGCTTTCTGAATAAGTCATCAAAATCAGGCTCTTGTCACCAACACTGTAATGATATATGTTTGGATAAGCAAAACTCTTGATGAAATCCAAACTCATCAAGAATTTATCTATCTGATATAGTTTCCAACTCATGGATGGTAGTACGGATGGAAGTATATTGGGTTTACTGGATCAAGTGTCTCATCATAGACAACTCCCTCTGCTTGTGAGAAACCTCTGGCTATATATCTCATTTTGTATTTCTCGACACTTCCATCAGTTGCATTCTTGATCTTATAAATACACTTGAAAATTACCACAGACTTCCCTTCTGGTCCCTGAATAATATCGTATGCATCATTTTTTAAGATATATTGGTATTCTTTTGTTATGGAATATTCCCATACATGTTCTCATGTTTCTTCTCTAAGACAAGGAGGCTCAACATCAATGAAATGGCTCATGACTGAAGGATAGCTTGAAAATCTCTTTTTCTTTCTCGAGATGTGCCTTGATAGGCTTGTATGTTTCTCTGCCTCTTGCAGAGTGAGTCTAGGTAGGCCTTTTATGCCCTACTGCAATATCTCTGAACATATCAACTGGAGCAACTGGATCAACTGGAATAATGTTTGTCTCC
>ML824496.1:45651-67392 GCA_009831015.1 Picea engelmannii | reverse complement strand
ACCCACTTTTATTTAGTGTTTAGGAATGCAAGTAGGCTAGTGCTTTTCTAAAGGGGATGGGGAATGTAGAACCCCATTTTGGTACCTTTATTTTGTGTATAGGCCAATCTGCAAATATCATGTAAATGTTTTTTGTAGGTACCGAGTCATAGGGACTTCATAAAAATACACTTCATATCGTGTATGATGTAAATGTGAATTAAGTTGTGACTTTGCATTGCTAGATTATACATAAGTCCTATATGAATATTGACAATCTTCCCTCCTAGTATTTGAAATATTAGTCTACCACTCCTTGTTTCTAAGGGAAGTTCTTTAGCTTTTTCTTATGAAATACTTAGGCCAATTAGGGTATCACATAAGGAAGAATGGGCATTGGAGTGTTTTGTTGTTTCTTACTCGGTCACTTGGGCCTTGATATCCCACCATTTCCAACATATTTTCTTTTACAGCAGATAAGCTTTGTAGAATAGATGTAGGGGACAATGCATTTTGCTTTCTCAAAAGTCAATGAATAAAAAAATGTGGAAATGCTTGCAAACGAAGTGAGATGAGGATAGTATATGACAAATGAAAAAAGAAAGTGAAGACACAAAGCTAGGGGCATGTGGCACTAACCCAATCGATCCATTATGGTTAGTAAAAAGTTGTGTAAGCACCTAAAGACTCAAGAAATATTTGGACACCTCCCTTGTGCATGTAAATGTGTCACTCACGCTTCTTCATATATATATATATATATATATATATATATATATATATATATATCCAATGGAAGCACTATAGATCAGATGATATATATATATATCCAATGGAAGCACTATAGATTAGATGAGCCAACCTAGGAGATGGAAAATGAAATGAAGGAAAAGTACCCACTTTTATTTAGTGTTTAGGAATGCAAGGAGGCTAGTGCTTTTCTAAAGGAGAAGGGGAATGTAGAACCCCATTTTGGTACCTTTATTTTGTGCATAGGCCAATCTGCAAATATCATAGGTACCAAGTTATAGGGACTTCATAAAAATACACCTCATATTGTGTATGATGTACATGTGAATTAAGTTGTGACTTTGCATTGCTAGCTTAGACATAATTTTGCTTTCTCAAAAGTCGGTGAATAAAAAAAATGTGGAAATGCTTGCAATTGAAGTGAGATGAGGATATTATATGACAAATGAAAAAAGACAGGGAAGACACAAAGCTAGGGGCATGTGGCACTAACCCAATCGATCCATTATGGTTAGTAAAAAGTTGTGTAAGCACATAAAGACTCAAGAAATATTTGGACACCTCCCTCATGCATGTAAATATGTCACTCACGCTTCTTCATATATAAATATATGAGAAATGGCCCCAAAATTACTTGAAACAATAGGGCATTTCAATAAACTACAAAATGGAATGAAGTTTGTTCAAGGTGTTTTCAGTTTCATACCATTTCTCATGTTTCTCACATAAATGCTACAAATCTGCACTGCCTCTAGTAAGAACTTTAGACACACTTCAATGTTATTTAAATTTGGTGATAAATCATTGGATATTTGTCTTAGTTTACCCTTATGCTTCAAGTGCAAGTTGAATGTGTACTTGTGTCCCCATGCAGCTGATCGTTTTCTCCCAATGGCAATTTGAGCAATAGCTTTGGAAATGCTTTAAAACTGCATGCTTCAGTTTTGAATAGCAACTTGATAATGTGCACCATTTTTTGGCCAGGAAGGATTTATCATCATAAAAAACATAAATATTATTTTACTTCATAGGCAACTAGGATTTAAACATGCACTTGTTTTAGGGAATTTTTAGGTCTCAACGTGTGTGTTTTGCACTATATGCCTTGTTATCCCCATTTTTTGGATAACTAAGGAGATTATGTCTCGAGGGCCTCAGGTTGCAAATATGCAGTGTCGAGATACTACATGACCAGCAGTACCCTTTTGCACAGTTGGAAACCCCTCTCACCACCACAGATGGTCACAGATTTCCAGATGGCATCCACCACATCAGTTGGCTTCCGGAAAGCAGTGGGCCTTGCAACATGAGGTACAAGTTAGTATTATGGTGAGCATCATTTCAATATTTAAGCCAATTGAGTATGTTATATCTTAGATTGCTCTAGATTTCATGATATATGCTTGGACATTATGTCTTTTTCCCTGTTTCACCTTGGTGGTTGACATTGTGCCCTAGTAAGTGGTCTTCCTTGGGGATGGGTTTTGTACTAGGAACTCCCTTAAAGAGCCATTGTATTGTTCCTGACCATACTTACCACTTTCCATCATTGTTCCCCTACATTTCCTTATCTCTTGGGATTTTAGAGTGTATTGACCCAAGAAGGGGTTATCCCTCATTCTACGGGAAGAAGGTGTTGAAGGCCCAGAGGGATTGATGTTGGGTAAAAGATAAAGGCCTTGTATGAACCTTCCAGATGCTCTGCTCAAGGATCACCCAAGAAAGCAGTGAAACACTTATCTTTGAGTAAAGGGGACCCATAATATAATAAAGAATGCTTAAAAGGTTAGTTGAAGGATAGGAGGTCTCATCACGAGCCAACCTATCACGTCCATGAATATCTAGTGGTATGACATTACCATCATTTGGTCACCAAACCAGGGTAATGGCTCTCAGTTGCATGGCTGAGAGAAAGGGGGTCTCATCACGAGCCAACCTTCTCATTTCCACTAGGTGTTTGTGGGTCACATTGCCATTATCTAGTCACCATGTCAGGGCAGTGACCTTCAACCTCTCCTTAAAATTATGAAAGAATAAAATAATGGCAATTAATGGACTTGGAAAAAATGCATTGCGGACGAAGGTACCACACACCCTCTACAAAGGCACCCATGAATGAGACACTACGACCCCTTGTATGTCATGAACCCTATGCCCATTGAGTCTTGACCCCAACCACTTCACCCACTTTACATGGCTTAGAGAGGGATCTCTTGGAAACTCTCCTTGACCTAGGGCAAGATCTACCCAATAGGACACCTCGTCAACCCTCCCATATTCAAGTTTGACAAGCCGCATAGTGTCCTTGAGCAATTAATTGTTTGATATAGTGATATTTGATTCACATGCTTAGGTGGCTTATTTATTGATTGGATTCACTTATCATGATGTTATGACTTGAGATCCTTGGAGGCCGTGCTCATTTGTCTTTGCAGGACCTAGTTGGTGGACAGTTTTGGGAGAACAAGCCTAGCTTGGGCTTCCATGGGGCTACAAGCCCACAGGTTGGATGCCAAGGGTCCACATGCCAGATCACATAGATGAAATATTGAAGGCCTAGAGGACAACTGGATGGACCTAGCCCATGCTTCACTTGCCAAACTAATTTCCTAGGAGAGGCAAAACGTCACCTCCTAGGGCATGGCGTCACTTTTGGGGGCTAGGGTTTGGTGGTGATGTAGCCACTCATTGACACATGGACATTTTGAGGAGGAGGAGGTATTCACCATGAGGAGATTGCCTAGATGCTTGACATGTGGCCTTTGGAGGCCTCTAACACCAATGACTTCTTCTAAGTGGCAAAACATCCCCTAAAGGGGAGACGTCCATGTAAATTAGGGTTTTACTTGTGCAAAAGTGAAATTTTAAATGAATTGTTTAATATTACTTTGTTAAAGGGGGGAATATTAGGGTTGTTGACCCCTAGTCTTATGGTTTAGCCCTTAATATATGGACAAGTCACCTTATTGACATTTTGTATAAATAAGAGATCATAAGATCTCATTTGAACAAAAAAACTCTCCCTCTTGTGAGAGGACTTGATCTTGAATTTTTGTTACACTTGGCTATATTTGTCTCTTGTGCACTTGTTTATGGCTATCTCTTGTGAATGGTTGATGGAGGAGTGAGGCGCTAGCCTTAGATGGATGCTTTCTAGCTTTTATGGTGGATTATCTTAGCATCTTTCTTGATTTTGATATGGTCTTTTACTCTTATGTTGTCATTTTTTCAAGTCAAGGATTGTTGTGCTAGGAGCTAAGTGGGAAGTAAGAGTATATACACCCCCACTCTAGTCTCCATCATTTATTGCTTAAAGTTCATTGATGTTGCAAGAGTTTGTTTGAGGAAATTAGAGGATTTACACCCCTCATTCTCAAACCCTAACTATAGATACCTGTCTTGGGAAGTAAGAAGATTTACACCCCCAAGGAAGTAGCATCTCTAGTTCATTTATTTGACTCCAATAACCCAATAGTAAAGGCACTAATCATCTATTTTTTCCATTGGAGATATAAAATCATTGCCTTGGGAAACGTTATTTTTTGTCTTTTGAAAGATCTCTTGCTTGGAGTTGGTTTGTCACATTGAGAGGACTCTTCCCCTACTAGGGTGTCCCCTCTCTCCCACTACTTAAATTGATGTTACAAACTTTAACCTACAGCCATTAGGGTTGATCTAACCTAGATAAACTACTAACCATAACTCCTAAACTAACCCTAGACTAGCTCTTAAATTTTGCTCACTGACTCTACTAACTAGGGCGCATTGTGGGCATCTTTTGATGATGTAACTTGTTAAGTGACTGAAAGCTACAGCCATAAGGCTGCAATTTTCTGCAGAAAATACATGTTTACAATAGTCATCTTCTCTTGCCTCTTAAGTGCCATTTTTCAGCCCATATTTATTGTTAATCTTAATGTTGATTTGCTTAACTAGTTTAGATCTGTGTATGTTGATTTGAATGTCTACAAATTAGGGACAGCAAACTTAACTTGTTGATCCATACTAACATATATCATTGCATTTAGATTTGACCTCTAGGGGCTCCACTTCCATCTCTATCCATCTCCATCTCATCCCCCCTAGGGTCACCTGGATCGCCTCCCTAGAGTGACCTAGTGACCCTTGAAGTGCGGGATCTACATTGAGGTGACATTGGGTGTAGGATTCCCAAGTTGTAGCACTTGTTTTTGTGGTTGGGCAACTCGTGCCGTAACATGTATTTTTCAAGATGGATAGTGATGATAAGTTGTAGGTTTACAAGTTGTGAGGCAATCATTTCCCGTGATTTTTACGGTGACAATTGTGAGCATCATCTTCACAATCTCTATGTACCTTTAGAGTTGTCAACGTGTTTTCTAGTTTGTTGTATAAGTCATTTTTATGCACAGAACAAAACTCTTGATGTTTAACTCCTTAATCATCGTTTAAATCAGTTCAGAGCAGAGCATTTGAACGGTAATAGTTGTTTTCTGGAGTTTTGAGGAATAAAAAAATTCATAGCATTGAAATTTGAAGGAAGCTCCTTCATTGGTTAGGATTCTCTGCTTCTCATTTCAATCTTGAAAATAATGAACAAAGTTCATAAATAGACTTAATATTTTATTTTTGCCAGTGACATCCGAGGGTTCTAACCAATAGCCTAACCAGTTAAATTTAAGAAGGAAATATTATCAACAACATTACAAGTAACAATTGCCTGTCTTGTGTACTATTTGATTCAGGATTATGATGCAAGAGTTAACCGTTATTTTAAGAATGTTGACAAGTTAATAGTGTATATCTGATTACATAGAGTTCAAAGAAGAGTAACGCCGTGGTACATGTGAAAGCAACCAACAAACAATAACAAGAAAGTAATTATAAATACCAATAAGGTCAGAACACTGAACCAAACCATACAAGTTAAGTTTCAGGTGTGCTGCATGACACATGTGGTGCCAAGCTCCTTAAATTGCCTACTAGCTACCTACACATAGAAATGCACTTTGATTTCAAGCTAAGATGGAAACTGTCGCTAATATTTACTTTGAAATACATGATATGTTACAGGTGTGCCACGTGAAACACGTGCCAAGCTCCTTCAATTTCCTAATACCTACCTACACACTGAAAATGCACTTGATTACAAGCAGAGATGGGATCTTCAGCTATTATTGTGCCTTCTCTTTAAATAGAATAAATGATACTAGTGAATGTATATGAAATTCACCTTTATTGTGGGATATATGTATATTAGTTATATTTCCTTCAAAACAAAAGCAGAACTGTGGACTTTGCATCTCGCATAGGTACCGCAAATAAGTCCTTGCATTTGTGTGCCTTTCAAATTAAAGTTAGAGAATAACCGCGCGATGTTGATGAACTGTAACAGCAGATTGCTCGACAAAGTGATATCACGTATGATTGCAGCCGCAGTTCTCCAAACTCATGAAAAATTTTACTAAAAATACTGAAATTCCACTTGGTTCTCCATGCCTCTTGCAACTGGTTCCAGGAAATCAGAGTATGAAATTGATAATTGCAAAATCCCATCGCTATCCATGAAAAAATTTATAGAAAAGTTATTTTTCTTTTATGATAAATCTAGAGGATCTAAAACATCAAGTGGGTTGTGGTTAAATGGTAAATCGTGTGAGCTTTCTTCGGAGACAATTGGGGTCAATCCCCCTGAAAACATGCTTCCATGTTATGTGGCCAACATTTTGTGATATATCAGAGCTAACTACCGCATCCAAGACGAGGTGGAAGTCCCAAAAATATTGACAGCCCACACATACAGCGTGTCTCAATGGATGATGAGGTCAAGTACAAGTCCTGGATGAATTTGACAAAATAAATACCCCTGGTCATGGCATCTAAGCCACGAAGGTAGAGCCCACTTTGTTAACAAAGGGCCCCTTACAAAGCCCAAAAAAAAAGAGGATATAAAACGCCCTCCATACAAAGAGGACATGCTCATTTTGTAGTCTTATTTTGATAAATATTCAGTTGCAAATAAAATCTCTTTAGAGGCAGTCATTAGGACTACTACAAATTACATAGTTTGATGCACTTCAATATTTGATGGATTTTAAATTGTAAACCTTCTGGAACTTTAAATTTAAGAATTTGTGTTGTCGTGTGTTCATCTATAATGCTGTGCTCCATACAATTGAAACTGAAGTTCGTTTTCCACAGCTAGTGCACATGCAAACAAACTGATTTGAGAAGATGGAGTTGGGCCCATCTATAAGTGATTACCATATGTTTTCCACTAATATCAGACCTATATTGTCAGCCTATATGCAGTGACAGTTTCACGTATTTGTATCTGCCACAAAAGTCTCAGTTCGGCATAAAGTACAAAAAAAGTCAATTATCTAGCTTGCATCAAAACTGCAATTCCACAAAACAAACAAGGGGTTTTAACATTGCAGCCCTAGTAGTAACAATCAATTATAGGAAAGAACTAATGTATAAAGCATATCCAGTTTCTTGTACCCAATAAGGGGTACAAACTTAATGCAACTCAAACCTACTACAGTCCAGTGTAAAATGTCTTCTCTGGAAAAGCACAAGCACTACATGCAAGTTAATAAACAAGCACTACATGCTACTGGGATGTTGGTGATTTTTTAAAGTCAATTTTGTCAACCTTTACTTCCCCATCAATGAGTTCATAAACATAAACCACTACTCTCAGGCCATCAATGTCCATCAGGACAAAACTGGGATTAACATCATAAGTTATGCTACTATAGGCACCTGTTGCTGAGCCAGGATTTATCACAACCCCTCCTTCATGCTTGTAAGCTTTAAACTGATGAGTATGGCCTGTAATAAGAATGTCCACATCTAACTGGCGCTGCAGCATTGCTAAGGAATCAAGATCTCCCCAAGGAATTACCTTCAATTGGCATAAAAAACAGTCATAAAAATTTGATGAGAAAATGAAAAATAACAGCATTTATTTATATAAACAATTCTGTCATTTTACAACTTGCAAGAGAGAGCAGAAAGTGAACAACAAAAAGTAGAGAGTTTGCAAAATGATTAATATACCATCCAAAGTCAGCACCCATAGAAAGGACCACCCGTATTCAGCATTCTTTAATACCCTAGAACAAGTAAAAAGCCCTTGGGTTTCAACAGGAAGATGGGCAGCATTTACAGGATCACAGAGTCGCATATGGATTTCATAGTCTTATATGACACTCACAATCCTAAGCCCATATATTTAGCTACTATCTCAGGTTATTTTAATTACCATAGCATGTCTTTGATGCAATATAACAGTAACTTAATCTTTTCCAATCGTCCAGATAAGTAATATAATAAATATAATATTCTGAAAGGACATAAATAAAAAGGTTCAGAGTAATTGCACATGTTATTGTTAATCAAAGGCATAAAATCTATACAGCATCTATTGCCTCCAGAACCACATAACTCTAGAGTTGTAACTGTCAAATCTTATTCTGAAGCTGATCTAATATTATTTCCATGTTTCAAAAATCAAAACTTTCAAAAACTGAAGTGTAGCATCCAACATTGATGTTTAGCCCATGATGGTGTTTCCTAAAAAATTGATTATGTTGTTTCCATGGTCATGTCAACATCCCAAACTCAGTTTGATACTTTCCCAGAAAGCATAACCTATGATGGTTGCTCCCAGATAATCTCAGATGCCATATTCCTATTTGAACTGTAAAGTCAATATATATGTCTGTCATTCTCACAGGTTAGCTAAGTCTACTCCAGAGTGAAGGGATGTGATGATTGGGGGATACCCATATGCTTGTTGAAAACGGTGTAAGCTTCACTTTCAGCCATGACTGACCTTACGTGTTATTATTATTAGGTTTGGCTAAGGCTGACCTGGTCAATAAGCATTAGTTGTGTGGGCCCATAACCCCTTTCGAGGAAAGCGCTGTACTACTTGAGATGGGTATAAATAAACCCTCTCTTATTTGCATTTCACATAATGTGAACATTTTCGTTCTTTCATTCTTTATACAAGCAATTAGCCTATGGGCACCTTTGCCTATTGCAATCTCTTTTGTTCTCGGTTATGGTGGTGATCTTCTCTCTAGCACACTTGGTGATTCTCTCTCTAGCGCACTTATGGTTCAGCTCTAGCACACTTGTTATGGGTTTTATGTTGCACTACCCTAGTCCCGATGAACTTCGCAATTCAACAAAACAGCTATAGTAGAATCATACAAATTGAATCCATATGAGCAACTAGAGCAAACATCTCTAAATAGTCCATGCCCTCTTTGTGGGAGAAGCCTTTAGCAACAAGACGAGCTTTATGCTTCTTGAGATTTCCATTTGAATCATACTTGGTTTTATAAACCCATTTGCAACCAACCAGATTCTTACCCTTGGGTAAGGGGATTAGATCCCGATTCCCAAGTCAGATTTTTCATTAGGGCATCATGTTCGGCAACCATAGCTTCCATTCTGGAAAGTCTTTTGCCTAAAATGTAAAAAGTAGGATCTACATCATCCTTGGAGACAAGATCACGTTAAACAAGGGGCTTCCGTTGTCATCCCAATTCTCCTTTATGAGGAAGGAGTGTAAGAGGATCCTAAAGAGTAGATATCACCCACTTCGACATTGGTCGTGACCTAGCCAGAGGAAGGGAGAAAGTAGAGAGCTCTATAGTAACATTGTTATGGGGTCACTCAATTGGAAGAGATCAGATGGAGCAACTGGAATAGAAGAGACTCCAATGTAAGTAGTACTAGACAAGTCATCAACACGGGCATCATCATCACAAGTAGTTGACTGAGTCACTGTAGAGGGGGCGTTGGAAAAGTTCTCAAAAGAGGAGGATCTTCATTAGGTCATAAAAAAGAGAGATCCACAGAGACAATTGGAGATGGATCTTTTGCAATAAGTGTGGGGTAGGATCCTGGCAAACCATGAGAAAAAGCCTCATGGTTTTCCAAGTGAAAGTACCAGAAAGACTGAACAAGATAAAACCATACAACTGCAGTTGTTGTTGCTCCTCCTCCAAACTTGCGCATTGTTTTTGGTTTTCCAAGTGAGAGTGAGTGAACAAATGAGACAAGACATCCTCTATTTATATTAATCTGTCCAGTGACTTTTCTGGTTGGTCGATCTGACTTTCTAGTAATTATATTTTTTGTTTATCTTTTTCCTGTGAGGCCGACTTGTCTTCCTGAAGGATAATACCTTAATATTATATATTCTGCTGAGCCGACATGTCTTCTAGGGTTTTCACACATCTTTTTAGGGTTTCTCTTGCTTCCGGAATATTCTATTCTAGTCAAAGGTTACGTATGGAGGTAAATACCTCTCCCAGCAACCATAATATCAACACATGATGGTAGTCAATAAAGTATGGGAGATTCCAATGTCTTTGAGCCTCTGGAACAAGGTTTCTCTCGAGACGAAGTCAAAAGCCTTCCGAAAATCTACAAAGCAACAGTAGACTTTTGAAGACCGATATTGTGCCTCCTCAATGATGGCTCGGAGGGTAAATATGTGATCAATGGTTTGATGAGAGGGTCGGAATCCTGCCTATCCCCTAACTCTAAGGTGTCTATGCTCAAGCTCGCTAGAGAGCTTCCTATGGAGAGTCGTAGCATAGAGGTTCGAGAATGTATGGCCCACCATGATCATCCTCTAATTGTTGGGATCCGAGTTGGGGCCTCATTTGTGTATCGAGTGAATGATGTGGTGCGACCAAGCCTGAGGAAAACATGTACGAACCACATGGCTGAAGAGATCATCCAAGTGAGAAACCAAAGCACGAAGACTGTGCTTAAAGAACTCTGCCTGAAACCTTCCTCATCTATTGCTTTGCTATTGTTCATCACCCAAACGGCCTCTCTGATGTCACTATCTGAGAATAAGAAGCATGAGGAGGGGGGAGAGGTAACCTGAATCTGGGCCTGTCCAGGAATATCATAGAGAGTGGATATGTGGGAAATCATGGAGTCGGGGTCTAGGTCGGACGGGAGGGGAGAGTGGCAGGGGAGGATGGTACACCAGAAGTTTTTGGGGGGGTGATTAAGGAAAATGGACTAAGTTGCATGAAACGGGGAAACGTTTCTAAGTTTCTGAAACCGGGACGGTACGAAACATGCCCCCTAAAAAATGGAAACGTCCCAGGGAAAAGTCGTATATAAAAAAAATTAAAATATATATATATATATATATATATATTTTTTTTTTTAAATAAGACATTATATTGCAAGAAAAACATAATGATGCAAAAAAATGCAATAATTATGCAAGAAAAACATAGAAAATGCAAAAATATATATAATTGACTATTTGGGGGCCCCACGGCCCCCTTTTCTTTTCTTATTTCGCCTCAAAGACGCTCGAAACGTCAGCCATACGGGCTAGTACAGCCAAGAAACGTCGTCGATCGTACCGTACAGCGTTTCCAAATCGGGAAACGCCGTACGGTACGGCCGACGGCGTTTCCTGGCCGTACCATATCCGTACCGGCGTTTTGTTTCATTTCAAGGGGGGGAACAGGGGGGGTACCGTTTCCTACAACTTAGGAAATGGATAAGTCATACCTCCTCTTAGAGACAAAGAGGCGTTTCTTGCGGCGGAGGAGACGACGATACAAAACTTTGAGGTCGGGGTAAGAGGGGTGAGCATTGGTGAATGCATGTCGAAGCTGGCAGTGGAGGACCTTGCACTCCTCGTCGTACCATCGGTTCATAGGGCAGGAGTTGTGTTTTCGAGAGGTAGAAGTGGACCGAGTGGAGTGAGGGATGGATTAGAGGGTTGCATCCCAAATGGTGGATGAGAGGTAATCATACTTGGTAGAGGTAGAATCAAGTAAGGAGAACTGGGTCTCGAAGAGGAGCATCTGTCGGAGGTGGGTAGAAAAGGCGTCTAAGTCCCCCTCGTTGAAGCGGAAGAAAGTGCGGGGTGGGCCCTGGGGAGGGGATGAGATTAGAATTGGCTCAAATCCATGGATAGGCTGCAAGAATCTAATCAAATTTCCAATATAGATGATTGAGACTCTACATGAACAAGGATATTATACTCAAAACCAGGTGGCAGCTCTTGGCTCAACTAATTGGCAATAGGGGTGGGAAAATGCCCAACTAGTTTCGTCTTTATAATTCGCCTTTGAACGGGGTTGGCCCCTTTTAGAATTTAACTATATATCTATATTGTAATTTATATATTTCCTTTTTATTTTAATTTAAGATACATGTTTGTTCCTTTAGCGTGTGAATAGACTACTAGAAGAGTCGCAACAGTCAAGGTCGCAATGTTTGACTCAATGATGGCTACGGCTCGACGACACTTCAACGGGTGTGTGATGGCAGCGGTTCCATAGATGCAACCCCACGAATCCTTCTTGGTGTCAATTCAACAATAGTGTTTGTAGAAAGTCACGATAGACCTGGGCACGGATATTCCCTCTGTAGATCTAGCGACAACCCTCTATGCGATGGGGAATTCCAATGGAATCTTCCCACGATGATTTTGTCGTGGTATATACCTGAAGTAATGATGTGATTTACATAGATTGCCCTCGATTTGGTTAATGAACTGTATGTTGTATGCAGTGATTACTTAAACCCTTGGTTGTTGCAGGTGCCTATTATTTTTCCCTGTAGCTTCTAAATAATTTGTTGGTACAATCTTTAAGATATACAAGCCTGTACATGCACCAATTTGTTCTTAGGCAGCCTTTTCACACAATTTTGGCATTGGCCTCCATCCCTGGCGATTGATTCACAACAATTATGTTTTATTGTGTCTTCTCCTATGTAATATCAGGACTTGAGTAGCTATTTATCTTCACGAGAACTTCGATGTATGGACATTAATTTTCAAAATTTGCAGTGGAATAATTTATTTTTTTTCAACGGAAATTTTGAACTTTAAATGGCCAAAAGCCTAATAATTGTAGTCAAAGACCGAATTAGAGAAACTCTGAAAAAACTATAGTTGTGGCCAAAAGCCAAAAATATGTTGCCAAGGGAAATGAAATTTGACCAAAGGTATGGTGGCCAAAGGCCAGAATCAGACAAGCTCTGATACCAAATGTATGTTGAGTTTTAGGTACTTTGGAAAGTGATCCCCTTGAGTTATTGAGTGTCTAACTCAAAGAGGGAAATATTTGACCCTCACCACTTTACTTTATGTTATCAAGTCAAAGTGACTTTATTAGCACTTAAGTCACAAAGTGACTTTATTAACATAAAGAGACTTACGAAACTTAAGTCAAGGTGGAGATTTAATCTCCACACTTGATCTTGGTTGGCCTAGATCTAATCTTGGCCATTGGTTTCCTAGGTTAACCTAAGGATGAGGCTAAAGGAGAGGAAAGGAGGGAAAAGTGTATCCATTGTTCACTTGAAAGAGTTGAGTGAAGGAGAGGAGAAGAGAAAGCATTTTAGGGAAGAGAGGGGCACACCTTGGGAAGAGGGCGCACCATTAGAGCTTGGGCTTGCTTGCTTGAGTGAGGGCGCACTAGATTGTGGAGGGAGTGCACTTAGATCAAGGGCGCATTGAGAAGAGGAAGGGTGCACTTCACCATTCAGGAAGGGGGCGCACCTAGCATTCTGTAAGGGCACACTTGAGTGGAGGAAACTTCATGCAGAGGCTTGGGCGCATTCTACAAGTCTAGCAGGCAACAAGGAAAGAGGGGCGCACATCCCAAGGGAACTCCGAAGCCAAGCTCAAGTGGAGTTGGCTATTGTATCAGGTTCCTTTGTATTATTTCCTTGTTGCTAGGTTTGCTTGAGATCTCCATAATAAAATTTATCTTCTACTGGTTTTCCAGGGTCATGTTGACCAAAAATACATGTGTATAAATTTGTGGTTTGCATATTTCCTTATCAGCATTAAAAGTGGAAAATATCTAGAGGGTGTTTCTGTTTTGAAGTAGTTTGAATGTGCTAATTTTGGACAGCAAAATCTCATAATTAACCCCTTCAAAGAGCAGCTTCAAAAGAGCAGTGAATCACTTCCTAAAAGGCAGATTTAGTGGGCAGCAAGAAAACCGAACTGTTCTTACCTTGAAAACAGTGCCCAATAATGTCAAAGACAGACCTGTTGGGCAGCCTCTTAGGATCCTAAAAATTCTTCATGGTATCAAGAGCCAAAGGGCACAAGAGTTGGCTGATATAGCTTGCAAAAAGTTGGCAGATTTTTTGTCTCACCTAGACAGCAGTTAGCATCAGTTTTGCTTGGTCAGATTAGCATCAGATGGCAGCCATGTTGGTGGCAGGGTTGAGGGTGGAGGATAGGCTAGTGGGGGCTGGCAAATGGTCTCCATGGAAGGCTAGGATAGTCTTGATCTTGGAGGAACTTGAGCTGTGGGATATTGTGGAAAATCCTATGGTTCCTCCTACATATGCAATGCTCCTAGCTGAATTTTAGAAGAGGAACATCAAGGCCAAGAGGACTATCCTAGATGCGGTGAAAGACCATATCATTCCTCATGTATCCGGTAAGGACATCGCATTTCAGATGTGGAAGTCCTTGTGGTCTTTACCAGATCCCAAACCGGAACCAAAAGATGGTGCTCCAGGAGAAGTTAAGGGGCACCAAGATGACGAAGACTAATTCAGTTACCTCATTCCTCACAAGATTTTATCAGATTCGTGATGAGTTGGCAGTTGTGGGCGAGATAGTGGATCCATCTGAGTTGGTGAAGACAGCCTTAAATGGCTTCACCAAACCTTGGGAGAGCTTTGTACGAGGCATGGTGGCTAGAGAGCATATGCCTAGTTTGGAGAGGCTCCGGGATGACTTTGTACAGGAGGAGCCTAGAGTTGGCTCTAGATGCACTAGTCAGCAGCATGGTGGGGATGATGAGGGTGATCTTACTCTTTTGGCAAAGGGCAAGAAGAAGACCATGAAGGGTCTCAAGGGTGGGGCCAAGCAGCAGCAAAGAGGAGGTGAGCAGCAGAGGGATATGAGCAAGTTAAATGCTTTGCTTATAATAAGATGGGGCATTATGCTGGACAGTGTCCCAACAGGAAGAAGAAGAAGAAGCAGGGTGGTACAGCAACAGCGACAACAAAGGAGGATGAATTTGCCTCTCAGTTTGAGAGGGAGTGTTCCTTGATCGTTTGTTGCTCGACATTTGAGACACCATCCCGCATATGGTACATAGACAGTGGCGCATCCAGTCATATGTAAGGTGTCAGAGAGCACTTTACTGATCTCAGAGATCCAGAGATCAAGTTGGAGATAGTGCTTGGTGACAACACCATAGTCATGGTAGCTCGGCATGGCACAATTTCCTTTCAGAGGGAGTTGAGGCCACCCTTGGTGTTTAGGGATGTATTGTATGTCCCAAGGCTAAAGAAGAATCTAATTTCAGTTTCCTCCATTCAAGATAGGGGATTTGAGGTGTCCTTCTGAGGAACAGAGGTCCTCATTCACCCTAAGGGGTCCAGTGTCACTTCTGGCAAAGTGATTGGGACACGTGAGGGGAATCTATACAAATTACTTTTTCAGCCATTGCATGCTTTGGCTAGTAGCAACAGAAGACAATTGTGTGAGCTATGGCATTGGAGGATGGCTCATTCGAATCATGGAGCTCTAAAAGTGTTGAGGGAGATTGTGACAGGTTTTCCACAGTTCAACATTGAGCATCAGGAGGTGTATAGAGGGTGTACTGTTAGGAAGTACACCAAGACTGTCTTTCCCAACAGTGACAGTAGATCAGTTGGGGTACTTGATGTGTGTGGGCCCTGTTGCCATCCTTATACACACTTGCAAACGTGGACTAAGTCTTGTTATCGCGCAATTTGTACTTGTCCTAAAGGAAAAGGCTAAAGGAGGACAAATTGGCATAACAGGAGGTTGTCCTATCACTGTCACCTTAATAAGACACCTCTTTCTATTTAGGGATGATAGCCCCGGGGAGACGTCCCCGATGACCTGGGGGTTTGAGAAGGCAAAGGTTAAAATATCGAGAAAAGATATCCCCTCTCATAAGTCACACTGATCAGAAAGTCCCAAAGTTTTAGCAAGTGAAGCAATATTATATTCGAGTGTACCTGCCCAAAATAAAGTAACAAGAAAACACTATTTTTGCAAGTACAATTTGATGTTAGTGCTTCATAAAACCTTGGATTTGTCAATGAAAGCAATAAGTTGATAAAAGATGAAACAAACAGAAATCTATAACTGCAATGTATATATAATAATAGCTTCACAATTAATGCCTTAAATTAGGCTTCACGATGACCAAAAATGATAATCAACAATAGCAATATACTAGCACTTGTTCGAAACTAATTAGGCAACGTAAAAATCAACTTTTGCAATTGCTTTTAAGAGCTTTTACTGCTGTAATAAGTGGTTGTAGCTTACTTTTGTAACAGCAGCAAGAAGGTTAGTGAATTAGTCTAATCTAGGGATAGAAAAGGTTAGTAGGTTGCTTGAGGTAAAAGATTCAAGGGTTGATTTCATCAATCAATCAAATGCAAAGTCTAGATCAGTGTCTTTTAGGGTTAATGGAGTCACTTTGCAGCAGCAAACTTGAAGGAAACAAATGATAAATCTATGAGCTAAGGACAAAGAAGGATGATGATTGATGTGTTGGTAACCCAAGGCCTCAATCAACAAGCCTTAGAAGGAAAACGGCTACTAGGAAGTAGGTAACCCTAGGCCCTAGTGGTTTTCCTTCTTCTTTAGCTCAAGCTTGAAATAAACAATGGCTTGATGAAGCAAATGAAGCTAGAGTGTTGCAATGGCAGGGCTCAAGTACAATGCTTCAAGAGGTAGGGCTTCTAACATAATCTAGTAGGTGAAAAGTTGTTAAGACAAGGACAATAACATGTGCTTGATCTCCTAGGGTTTTAAGCTAGCAATTTCATAATCGTGGAAAAAATGCAAAGTAAATGTACTATAACCATTTAAAGTAAAGAAGAATTGCAGAAATTTACTTACATCCACCAAGAATAATCTAGTAATTAGCCTAGTTGAGGACCTTACACCAAGAAAATGCCAAAAAAACACCAAATTTAGCCTCCTTCAAGAAGTGCGCCTAAAATTTCAGCCAATAACCCTTGAAAAGGGTGCAAATTTCAGACCTCACTTAGTGAGTGAATCAATGATGAAAAAATACAAGGGCAAAAACCCTTATTTATACAATCACAATGACCTTTGATTACAAAATTAGGTCAAAAAGGCCGACATTGCCAGTTTACATGAGATATCCAACCTTTTACGTAAAATTGACAAATCAAACCCTAAATCAAGCAAGAGAGGTGACTTCATGCCCTTCTAGGGTGACGTTGGGCCTCCTAGGTTAAACGTTGGCCTCCAGGAGCAAAACGTTAGGCCTCCCAAGGCCTCGATCATGCCACACATGCCACTTGGCACACAACTACCTCCATCATGTCCATCTAACGATGGGTGACGTCAAGGGTCTCAGAGGTAACATCATGGGCCTTCCAAGGCCAACGTTCAAGGGGAAAGGCAAGACCCCTTGGGTCCAGGCATGTCAGGTTGTCTCTAGTGGAACGTCCTCCTCTCTCTCCGGTGCAAGCCTTTGGTGTATGTCTGCCCCTAGTTGGGGTCTCACATCCATGTGGTGGGCTTTTTATCCCTATGGAGGTCCGAACTAATCATCTCCCCATGTGTACTTGTCCGTCGGGTGTGGCCCTGCAACAACAACAAGTACGCCCTCCATGGGCTCATAAGTCACAGGGATCATAGCAATGTCAATCACATCTAATCATCAAGTTACCCAAACATGTGCATAAAACCCCCCCTTTTCCCAGACAAGTGCTCAAGGATGTTATGCTATTCTACAAGCCAGGTTTGGAGAGGGCCTCAGGACCTCCTATTGGGCTAATTCTCCTTAAGTGTGGGGTGTCCCTGAGTGAAAACCAATCTAGGTCATGTAAGTGCATGAGATGGTAAAGGGATGTTTGGGCAAGGGGTGCAGTGATGATAGGGAAATGTAGGGATTGTCTGTGGGTGCCTTTGAAGAGGGTGAGTTGCACCTTGTTCTGGATGCAAATGTTTCCTAGCCCATTCAATGCCTTTTTTGCTCTGTCTTATTGTTTTTTCTTTCAAGAGAATAACTGGGGGACACTGCCCTGGTGTGGTGACTAGTGGTGACCAGTGGTGACAGTGTTACCCACAAGCATTTCACGGAGATGAGAAGGTTGGCTCGTGATGAGACCCCCTTTCTCTTGGCTATGCTACCAAGAGCCACTACCCTGGTGTGGTGACCAGCCGAATGGTAGTGTCATACTGCTACATGACCATGGACCTAATAGGTTGGGTCGTGATGAGACCCCCTATCCTCCAACTAGGTCTTGAGTTTATTTATTTTACGTGTCCGTCCTTTTTCTTATCGAGAATCTTTTTATTGCTTTCTCGGGAATCCCTGGGCAAAGCATCTGAAGGTTTTCTTCTTTTGGCTTTTATCTTTTGCCAGCTATTTTTACCCTCTGGGCCTTTAGCCCCTTCTCCCCACAAGGTAAGGTACAACCCTTAACTAGATTGGCAAACCCAATGCCCGAACCAATGCAGAGGATGGACGAGCGAGAAGATGATGAAAAGTGATAAGTATGGTGGGAATGGACGATGGCCTTTCATGAACCCACCCAGTGGCAACTCACTCCTAAGGGAACCAACTTGCTAGGGCGTTTTGTGATTCCCCCCAGGTATGGACAAGTCAAAAGGCATAAAGTCCAAGCACATGTCATAAAGCAAAAGAGAATTAAATGCACATATTCAAATGTTTTGAGAATCAAAGTGACATATACCATGATACCTGAACTCATTACCTCATGGAGAAGGACCCACTATTGCTTCAGGACCAGGAAGATGGGATGGATGTTGTTGCTGACAGGATGAAGGCACTGAAGAAGAAGGATGGGCCCTACAGGGCCAGGGTCAAGTCAATTATGGCTCTCGGTACTCCATGTCTAGGACATGTGGCCCTCGAGACATAAGCTCTTTAGTTATCCCTAGACTAGGGGATAACAAGTCTCAATCCACTTAGTGTGTCCTCGGAGACACAATGTCTAAGTTCAAACCCATTGTCACCTCGACTTGAACTCCTTCTGTCTAGGCTTACTCCTAGGGAACCCAAGGGGGGTAGTCCCTACTTACTATGTGAGTTATTAGATGTGTTCTAGGAGTTAATTTTAATTAGTTAAAGGTTGGGGGAAACTAGCCTATATGAGAGGCAAGCAATGCAAATGCGAACCTTCAATGCAAAACCAAACCTTTCCCTAAGACAACTAAGACTAGTGCCTAAGGTTGGGAAAGGGGTCAACTAAAGTTACAACAAGAGATTAAAATAAATCAAAAGAATAACTTTACAAGACTTTACAATTAGATTAGATACAAAAGAATTCTAATTACAACAAATAAAGAATAGTTATCTACAAAAAAAGAATATCCAAATGATACAACTAGATACAAAGATTAAATGAAATGAGCAAGCACTTATTAGATCTAACCTTGATTTTGCAGGAAAGAAAGGAAGTACATCAAGATTGCATCAACATCAAACACAGCATCAAAACCCAAACAATGAAGTACCCCAAGAGAGGTGCGCAACTTCAAGGGGTTGCTCAAGATGACCAATGCACAACTCAAAAGGAAAGATAAAGTGGGAAGAAAAGGCCTCCACGGGCAAAAGTGCACAACTTTTAGAGGAAGAGATAAAACTTGAAGTAAAGCCTCCACGGGCACTAATGCTCAACAACTCAACTACCACAAGATGCTCTATTACAAAGCTTAAAAGATAACTTGAAAATTTAATTGCAGAAAGTAAAGAGCATGAACCATTTAAAATGTTAAGTTAAACCATAGGTTACTTATGAGTAGATTTTAGAGTTGTAGTTAATTAAGTGAATGTTGCAAATCCTAGACTAGATGACTTCCCCAAAACTTTCACCACTTTGGCCAAAAGGACTGTTGGGTGCTCAAGAAGCAAGGCAAACTAGGCCTTACCCTACCTCCACAAGTCAATCCAAGAAACAAGGGTGCTCAACAAGGGGGACACCTAGTGTCGTGAGATCATCCCTGATCTAGCACCCCAAGCCGCCTCCACAAGTTCCTTTTCTGATAGCGAAAGTTGAGATAGTTAAAGGTGACCTAATTAAACTAGATAAATTGATCCCCTTGAGATTAAGATGGATTGATTAAGTGATTAAAGGTTACTTGAGTTAAGTACTTGAATGAAAATGACAAGTGCTTGAAAGAAAAGAAATGAGAAATACTTGAAAGAAATGTACAAGTAGATAGACTATGCCTCCATGGGCTTAAGCAAGAAAGTAAATGGAATTAAATGCTTCTAAACTATAAGATATCATATGAACTTGAAAGAGAAACTAGAAGCATAAACCATCAACTATCTACCAAACTAAACTAGCCTTACGATATAACATGGGTGGCAAAGCCAATCCTCTTTGCTAGGTGTAGGCAATAGAATGCAAGAAAGGAAAAAACTTAACTTGAAAAAGGAAAGCAAGTAAACCTAGCCACATAACCTTGTCTTAAGGACAAGCAAACAAAATAAAACCTAAAACAGAAAATTAGATCTAAATCTTAGCCTTACGATTTTGCATGGGTGGCTAGGCCAATCCACTATGCAAGGTATAAGAAAATGAAGAGAAAAAATGCAGAAAATTACTTTTAGAGAGAAGTGCAAGCCCTTGAAACTATCTTGGGGCTTGCTTACAATGTGAGAAAGAGTTGGGAAGATATTACCCCAACTTATGAGGCTTCTATTTGGCGTTTTGGGCCCCTTTTGGGCTGTAGATCCTCATATTTTAGTGCAGACCTGCAACAAATCAGCAAACAAAACTTGCTGGAAAAGATGCAAAAACTTGGGAAAATTTATGTTAGCAATAACCAGAAAATTTCTGTGTAAATTTCAGCAAGTATATAATGATTAAAATATCTATCTAAGTATGTTAGAATGCCAAAAGAAGTATGGAAAAGAACATAAATATTTAGAGGGTTTTAAGTGGGTGAAAAGAGAGATTTCCAGATCTGAAATCTTCACTCCAAACCCTTAGGTAACCTACAAGTCTTGTGAGAAAAGCTACAAATTAGAGAGGATGTGAGTAATCTAGATGGTAAAACAAAATACTTTGTAATACCCAAATAAACAATTCACTAGATCTATGATAATACTACCACAAATCT
This sequence comes from Picea engelmannii, assembly GCA_009831015.1. NCBI lineage: Eukaryota > Viridiplantae > Streptophyta > Pinopsida > Pinales > Pinaceae > Picea > Picea engelmannii. The sequence continues at coordinate 46,526 of ML824496.1, read as the reverse complement.
ATCCAAGCAAAATACTTTGCTTAGAGTCCCTACTCTAGATCTATAAGCTAAGCATACACAAGAACAAGATCACCTCATATGTAGCAAGATGGCACTAAGAAGACTCTCAACACCATGGATCCTCCAAAGCTTTATTTTCTTAGAATAGAAGCAAGCTTGGGCAAATACTTGCCACAAGCTTGAGAAGAAAGAATGAGAACAAGAAGAGAGAGAGAGAAGAGTGGGAGAGGAGGGATTTTGGCATAGCAACAATACCAAGAGTAGATGTGTGAAATGAGGGAGGGGAGGCTTTCTTTTATACTTGGGAGCCAAGAGTGACCCCTCTTTTATGCTTTCCAAGTGTCATTCAATCAAGAGTCATTGAGCATCTCAAGGGGAGCGCACTTTTAGGGTTTTGGACATGTTAGGGTTTTGGTAGATGAGTGAGGGGGTGAGGTGGCACTTTTTTGACAAAGTCCAATAGCAAATTAGACTTTGGGGAGTGAACTTAGGGAGAGAGCAAGTTTTTTAATTTAATTTTTGACTTAGCTTGACTTTCTCCTCAAGGGGTGGGGCGCAACTTCCTTAGGGAGATGGATGGTATGAAGTGGTGGCTAGGTGAGTGGGGTGTTTAAGTTAGGAAAAGTGTTTCTCTAACTTAGGAAAGGGGTTTAGGATTATTTCACACTCTTTCTATAACCTTTTTGCTTCATTATTACAAAAAATTGACATTTTGACTTTGTCAATTAAGCAATTAAATTGCCGACTCTAGACTAACTTGGACTCCTCATGGACAATGACCTAGCAAAACTTGTCCAATTGAGTTGAAACTTGGTCCAAGGGTGTAGGGGGTCTCATTCCATTTCTTTTGGGTACAAATACCCCTATCAAAAATC
>ML824495.1:36926-91591 GCA_009831015.1 Picea engelmannii | reverse complement strand
CAGGTATCTCGCCACCTTCTCATCATCGCTCTCTCGATGACCTGCTCTGATGTTGAGCCTGTAGAATTCTTCGGTGTACTCCTTCACCGTCATCATCTTCTGTCTCAGGTTCTGCATTCGCCTGAACAGAGTGATTTGATAATCTCTGGGGATGAATTTCCCTTCATCTTGGCGATCATCCGATCCCAGCTCTTGATCTTCTGTTTTCCTTTGCAGCACCTATCAGCTTGCAACTCATCCCACCATAAGGCTGCATGTCCTTTCAACTTGGTAACAGCATGCCTTACCTTCTTGTCCTCTTCGATATCCTCATAGTCGAAGTAGGTATCGAGTGCTCGGATCCAATCCAGCAACTCTTCTGCATTTAGACTTCCCTCATAGACGGGAATGCCCATCTTTGTCTTTGAGCTCATCCTAGAAATAGCTCTAATCAACCTTTCGGTTGAGGCATCCTTTGTTGTGACTTCTTCAGCATCATGTCCAGTTTCCTCTTCCACCTCGGAATCACTGAACTCTACTGCACTAGCTCCACGTCTCTGCGCAGTCTCCATCTCCTCAAGCCTAGCTCGAAGATCTCGCATCTGGCGCTCCATCTCTGGATTCCTTGCTGGCCTACCCCTTCTTCGAGCGTCCCTGTCTTCTCGATCAGGCGACTGTCTCTCTCTTCTGGGAGGCATAATGAACCTCTGTCTCTGCTACAGAAAGCAAAGATACTCCCGCTCTGATACCACTTGGTGCGAAGTCGCAACCCTCAAGGCCGAACCACCTCACCAGGACCTTCTTTCTCACAGGCCCGAAGAGTCAAAGAACTCTTCTAACTCCTCTCGGGAGTTCTCCTACCCACAGTACTCCTTCTTCAGCCTTCCCCTCGCTTATCGGGAAATCAGGTTTCACGGTATTGTGAAACGAGCATGCACAGTTCACATGTAAAACAAAATCCCGAACCCCGAAGGTCAACGGGTCAACACTTCCACTCTTTGTCGGAGATCTCCCTATCGGGAAATCGGCACTGGCGATGCCACAATTTACTAGCGTCGCAAACCTCCGAACCCCGAACTCTGGTGACACCTGTCCTCCACTATATCCCATGGTCCCACGCTGCCACGTCACTTCAGGATTTCACGGATCGCGAATCCACGATACAAGTTTCCTTGGTGTCGAAAACCCCGAACGTCGAATCCCGATCTTCGGGATCTGATGCCATGCGTCCCTATGATGATCGACGGCTCCCGTAAAATTGGGAAATCGCTATTTGCGATTTCAACGAGTTCAAAATTCTTGTCTCGCCAAACGCCGAACTCCGATATGCGATGGCTTGATTCTTCCTGTGCCTGCGGGTTAACTCCCTCGCAGCTCCTCCATGATCGGATCATCGACGGGGTTTCGCGATCCTCCTCCGTGAACCTTGACCGTCGGCTCTCCTCTTTGGAGATTTCTTCCACTCGAACCTTCCCCCTGGTCTGTTCTCGCAGTGTCACCAGGGAACTATCCCTCTTGAGCTTAAGTCCTCCGACTCCCTCAGAGACTTTTCACCCACACTTTTCTCACTCAATCTTCAATCAGCTCTCAAAGTGTTGAAGTCACACAGACTCTGTGCACTCGCAGTCACTGAATACCTGGTTCCCTCTGCTCAGGCAAATTGTTGAGATTCCAGTCTCGACCTGCACTCCCCTGCACGGCTCGAATAACCCAATTCAATTTCTGGGAAGAAGAGAACAAGAGTTCAACTGTCTAGCCTCATCAACGCACTCTATGCGGATGAATTCGACTGCACTCTATGCATGAATCTCTTGGCTCAGACAGAGGAAAAAGGGAAACTCATTCTCTTCTCTCACAGACTTCAGTAAACCTCTGAAATCACATGCACAACATATTCAAAAGCAAATGCATACAAAGGAAACAAACATCCATAAGCATATAAACACATACACAGAGAAAACAACACCAGTCATGAAATTGAATCAAAATCTCTTTCTATTAGTCCAATCTATACATGAGGGGTCTCCACAAATTCTCTGCTCTGCTCTGCTTGCTCTCAATGATCTCAATAATAATACAATGTACAAAGGAGGGTGCCTATATTCCGTTTGCCCTCTCAAAATCTACAACTATCAAATCTACAATAAATTCCTATCTAACAGCATTAAAACTATTAAATGCCTTCCTATCTTTAATACAATACAAGTGCGCTTCATTACATTAACTCATTAATGCTAGGCGCAACCACATCAAGGTGTTTCAAAATTTGGTGCTGGCACTGTCCAGCTGTCTTTTCCTGCTCCACGCGCTGGCTCGCTTGATGAGTTGTGGATGCTCCTGCATCACTATAGAATTTGGGCAAATCATTTTTAGAACAACAAATCTTTTTTGGGGGAAAACCATGGAAAATCAGCCCATGAGCAAAATTTAGCCCCTAAAATCATCCCTGAATTATATAAATAAAATAAGGTTTTGCATGATAGATTTCCTTCAAAATGTTCTCCTTTGCTACCTAGAACCTCGAAAAGACCAGGGTTTATAGATAGAAAGACTAGATTATGTGACTTGAATCCCTAGTTGTATTCTAGTGCTTAATGGGTTCTTTTCTAGATCTAAAATTTTACTTTACAAGTTCCTTCTCTCCCTCCATTGCTCCTCATCTCTAGTCATTTTTCTCTATCTTTTTTTAGTCAAATCATAATGTATTCACTTTCCTCTTTTAAAATCTCGTAAAGTACTTAAACTTTCCTTTTATTCTTTTATGTGTTTTTCTCAATTGCTATTCATTGCTATTCAACAAGTTAAGTCACACATAAATAATAAATAAAATTATATATATATATATATATATATATATATATATATATATATATATATAATAAACTCATTTATATTATTTACAATATTATATAAAAACAAATGGCTTGGTGAAGGGCATGGCACTTTGAATTAAAAAAATTGAAATCTTAAAATGTGACATTACATCTACATTGTAAGGTTACAGAGTGGAATGAGGATCTTCATCATTAATTTGTTTTTTAAGTTATTTTGAGGGGTATGAATTTAACCTCTATACTAAATATAGGAAAAAAGATTTGAACTTCACAATTCTTATAAGTAATAAAAATAATTTTACCAATTTATCATAGAAATTAATACTTTCAAAATTGATTATTTTCATTCTTTAACCTCGAATCTTAAAGGTTGATTCTCATGCTTTGGCATCGAAAATACAAATGATAGTTCATGTTATGTACATGTAAATTAACAACCCACCCTTACATATGGTGGTGGAACCTTAGTCTTGAAACTTGCAAATGACATAGTAGGAAACTTATTGTTGTGTTGGGGTCTATCTCTTGATATTATGTTGTTATGCCAATTAATCTTATTATATTTTCAATTATTCTTAATTGTATTTCTAATTCTTAGTACCAAGTTGTGTCTCATGATTGTATTCAAATTTTTCATAGTACATCTCTATTATAATTTTTACTATTGAACACAAGTATGAAGGAAACAAAATATTTTAAAGTCATAGAAACTATTCTAAGATGTTAAACATGATGTATTTGATTGGTTATTATCACATACACTCCCACATACAACATGTTCTATAGAGGATGAGGCAAAGAATGAACAAACACACATATTGCATATAAGGTGGTTAATGTATATTGATTGATGTATAGCAATCACCCTTTTGCAACTAATCCATTTTTTTCTAAATAAGGTTATGGACATTAACTATTAATAATAAATTTTTAAAACAAAAGAAAAAAATTTAAACCCATTTAAGGGGGATAATGATAAAAATAAATGTTCTGCATTACTATCTTTCTTGGAATAAAAAATATTTAGTCTTTTAAAAAAATATAGACGTAAAGTTTTCAACATATTTGAAGAACTAATTATTTTAATGAATTTCATGTAAAAAAAAATATCCAAAGGAAAAAAGAGTAAATTTTATTAAGAAATATAAAATTTACATTCTGAAGAATGCATGTAAAGACATGCATTTAGTCCCAAAGATCTTATTGTTTCCAAAAATGGTAATTGAAGTCTATGAAAATACAGTTCCCAATAAATAGTAAATGAAAACTACTAGTCTTTCTGAAGAAAACCAAAGAGTCTAGAAGTAGTATCTCAAAACAAACATACAAAAATGCCCCATAAGATATAGGGCTATACAAAAGCCAATATGTGTCTCATGATGACCCTGTCCAAAAAAGTTGATAAATAGTAGCCTCTTTGATGGAAGTCTTCTAAATACATACAAAAAGTGGAAAATAACCTTTAAACATTTGAAATTGGTTGTTCAATTTGTTCTATAAAGGGCCTATGGTAATGTTCTTGGCTCTACCCATCCAAGAGCTCTAAGATGTGCCACTACCCATGAGACATAGAAGTGCTATCTTTATATAAGGAGTCCTCTACACCATTCCTTTCCATGTAGTTCATGTAATTAGTCATAGAACCACCAATTTTATATTTATGATTAAAAAATTTATTATAGCCCATCAATCTTAATTATTCATTCGTTGATGTGATTATGATATTGTATAAGATTCCATATGCTTCATTTGTATTATTTCAGGCATATAATAAAATTTGTTTTGGGGAAGGATGATAAATAATCTTAGTTCTTAATATTTAATATTAGTTACATTAATATTTACAAGAGTCACATAGCTAAGAGCCTCGAGCACTATCTTGGGATACATTCAATATAGGGAACAAACAAACAAATTAGAGTTGGTTACTTTTAGCATATATTAGTAGATGGTGTTGCACATAAATTTATGGCCATTGATCAAAATAGGATATGTTAACACGTGGAATGTTTAGGAGTCAAGATTTTACTCATTTCTAAATTTTTGTTAGTCTAGTCTTAGAAGGACACCATTAGTCTTTGTCAGTCATGTGATCAGTCCTTCCTAGTCATTTGTTTGAAGTCTTAGATTTGAATCATAGGGTCATGGTTCTTAAAGTATTGAGTCATGTTTTATATCAATAAATCATGGTTTTGGTTTTATCCTAGGTTTAGGAAACTAATCAGAATGCATGTACAAGAGTCTTCATGTCATTATGGTGGTGGTCATTATTTGTAAAGAGGGAAGGTATTGTTCTTATCTGCATGTTTTGAAGGTCATCATCAAGTGTTTTTTATAAAACATGTGTACAAAGAGATTTAAATTCACATCCAACCATTTGAGAGTCGTGTCATGTGTCAAATGAGTGTGCTACAGATTGATTAAAGTTCGTTGTGAAGTGTTGAAGCTACGCTGCAAAGTTTCCTATAGCAATAGTTTTTAGTTTTTTTCATCATAACTTTTAAATGTCAATCTAGGTTATTCTAAATTTTTTTGTGGAGAAGCATTAGGATGTGTTTAATTTGATGAAAAAAAATCGTCTTGACCTAGTTCTTCATTTGAGAGAAAAATATAAACATCATCTATAGAAATTTAGCAGCGCATGCACTGCAAACTTAACAGTTACATGGAATTCGACTTGATAGAAGGTTTCCACCTGTCAGAAGAGGCTCGAGTAACTTCTCAGAGATTAGTTAGACATCAAGGGACACATGTGCCTGAAATTTAGCTTCATTAAATCTCCATGCAATGAGTTGGATGAAGTTGTATTTATTACTGCCAACAACTTCCTAAAATCTAGCAGTTTGTTGGATTTATGTTTGTCTGTCTATTGATCCGAATTTTAGGGGCTATATGGTCTAAATTCAGATGAAAAATTCATAAATCTATAAAGCTAATAGATTTCCCAAGTGGATCAAGGAGATGCCCAATTTCTCATTAATTAATTGGGCTAACAAGTTGCCCATATGGGTCAAAGATAGTCCTACCTCTCCATTATTGTATTGGGTTTTATTTTCCACTACTTTTTTAGCTGGGTATTTAGATCTATTATTATAATAATAGAGACTCATTTAATGAGCTCTTTACATTATTGTAGAAGACTTTATTTTCCACTACTTAGTTAGCTAGGTAGTTAGATCTATTATACTAATAATAGAGATTCATTTAATGATCTTTTTTTGACTTTATCTAATGGAACATTTTGTAATGATATATAAATGACTAGCAAGCCTTCTCATAATATCAAGTTACTCAATTTTCCTTCTCTCATATTTTCTATTGTTCATTGTGAGATTAATTATCTTTTAGTGATTTACTAGTAATTAGTTTTAGAGGTGAGGCTCCTCTTTGAGCCTCACCTCCCCAGTACTTCATTTATATTCTTTTTTCCATGCTTATTTTCATGCAACATTGGCATGTCTAAACTCCTCCTCTCTCGACATTCAAGCCATCCAGATCTCATCCCCCAAGATCTGGATCAATGGTATCAGAGCGGGTACGCTCTCCATCAGAACAAGGGTTTGAAGCATGTTGTGGGCTCAAAAATTTGCAACAATCACCAACCTCCTTTTGGTACTATCATAATCCATTTGTCGGGCCATACACTTTTATCATCACAGTTGGTCCATAGGCTCTACAAGGTTTTGTTTTTTTTAACCCTCAGATCTTCGTTCACCATTGCAAGGAGAACCATACATGGATTCACTACATCAATAAATGGATTCACTACATCTATACATGGATCCACTACATCAATTAGTCTGCAACATTTTCAAAAAAATTGTAGGGTGTCCATGCTGCCCACAGAGGTTCCACAATCTCTACAACAACCCATGTTGCTCTACAAACTCTTGGCATCCTTTGTGGCCCTCTACACTCATGCAACTTCAAAGAGGTGTTGCGACCACTACACATAATTTCAGAGGCTCTACCATATCTCATTGGAAATATCTCTTCAATATCCCAAATGGGTATTTCATGGAATCTCGTTTGGCTTCCTGTTTTGAGAGATATCATCGATTGAATCTCAGCATGTAAATGACCCAATGAGGCCACATGTACCACCATATTCAATAGTATTTTTATCCCTTATCAGGAAACAACATAAGGATTTCCACATATGGCTGAGAATATCTCTTCAATATATCAAATGGGTATTTCGTGGAATCTCATTTGGCTTCCTGGTTTGAAAGATATCATCAATTGAATATCAACATGTATTTGAACCAAGGAGGCCACATGTACCACCATATTCAAAGGTATTTTTATCCCTTCTCAGAAAACTACAAAAGGAGTTCCACACATGTCTGGAAATATCTCTTCAATATCTCAAATGGGTATTTCATGGAATTTCATTTTTTTGTCTGGTTTATGAGATATCTTTGTTTGGAGAAGCACATGTTTGTAACCATCATGTTTGTGCACCCTTCAACTTTGGCCTAGTTTTTCTCACTCCATGAGCCACCTCATAACAAGTTCCATATACCAATGGAAATATATCTTCAATTGCTCAAATGGGTCTTCTACATAATTGTATTTCATCACCTATAGCAGAAGTTATGAATACATTTGTAGAAGGAAATTCAAAGCTTCCAAAGTCATGATTTTTCCATTTTTATTAATGTAAACAGTTATGGGTCAACCAAAAAAAACCATACCCTTCATTGGGAATTAGAAACTTGTACTCATGGGTCTCTTTGTAGCATGGGTGAAATGATTAGGACCATCATTTTCTAGGGAGGGAGGAATGATCCAAATTTTAGGGGGTATATGGTCTAAATTTGGATGAAAAAGTCATAAGCTATAGAGATAATAGATTCCCCATGTGGATCAAGGAGATCCCCACCTCCTCATTAATTAATTGGGATAACAGGTTGCCCATATGGGTCAAAGAGAGTCTCACCTCTCCATTATTGTATTGGGTTTTATTTTCCACTACTTAGTTAGTTGGGTAGTTAGATCTATTATTATAATAATAGAGACTCAGTTAATGAGCTCTTTCCATTATTGTATCGAGTTTTATTTTCCACTTCTTAGTTAGCTAGGTAGTTAGATCTATTATACTAATAATATATGATCATTTAATGAAATCTTTTTACTTTGTCCAATGGACCATTTTTTAATGCTATATAAAGGCCTAGCAAGCCTTCTCATAATATCAAGTTACTCAATTTGGCTTCTCTCATATTTTATATTGTTCATTGTGAGATTAATTATCTCTGAGTGTAATTAGTTTTAGAGGTGATGCTCCTCTTTGAGCCTCACCTCCTGAGTACTTCATTTATATTTTTATTTCCATGCTTCTTTTCATGCAATATTGGCATGTCTAAGATCCTTCTCTCTCAGCATTCAATCCATCCAGATCTCAGCCCCCGAGATCCAAATCATCTATTGCCACATATCTCCAAGGCACATAATCCAATGCATGGGGAAAGATGCAATCTCCTAGAGATATTTTTGATGTATTTGGATATTTGATGATTGGAGGTAACTCTGGGAGAGAAGGGGCGAGATTTTCTATTGTGAGACTCATTTCTTTGTTTCAGGCTGTAAAATTTTCTAGATGATGTATGTATAGAATTAAGATTCTTGAATAGTTGAATATCATCTCTTCTTCTTTTGTTACATGCAATTATTTTCTTTGTTTTGATATTGTATATTGGTAAATGATTTATCTTTAGACGTTGTTTCTATGAAATTATAGTGACTAATTTATTGTCTTTGTAGATGCAACTATTGTAAGAACATATCATCTGGTTAACCTAGAGGTTTCTTGTTAGAGAGATTTCTTCTATATGTGTTCCAAGGTGCCTGAAGTATTTTGGTTCATATATTCATAGTTTCTTATTCATTCTTCAATCTTTTCACTGTTATCCAGTACACTGATCAGATATTGTTCAACACTTTCTTTTTGAAGTATGTTTCTGGATATTTTGTGTTGATACATTAAATATAGTTTCTCATCCATTCACTACACCCTAAAACCAAACATATAATTTTTTCAAACCTATAAATCTGATGGGTACTAGGCTCACACCTATAGAATTCTAGGTGACACTTCTAGTGCTAACATTCTTTGAGTCCTTTCCATGGACGAAGTTGAAGCTCTTCCCTGGGATATACGACAAATATTACTACCAGTTCTTGATGGTGAGCAAAGATTGGTGACAGAACAGACCGCAATTTTTCACCATGGCGACTCCACACATTTGAAGAACTTGCTGGTGATTCAAATCAAATTATAGGAATCCACTAAGGAACGAGCTCAAACAAAAAATGGAAGGAAGACACAAGAAGTCTAGGTATCAGTATATAAGTTTCCTTCAAGAGCTAATATTCCTTCTTATCAGTTCTTTCATGTCCTTTCCTTCATATATTAGGAAAATAATCTTTTTCTTTGTTTACTGATCCAGGTGGATATTGGTGGCCACCCACCTATTCCAACTGGCTCCTCGTGTCCATTTTTTATTCAGCACGTCTTTCTGTACTACTTTATAATTGTGAGTTATACACTTTTGGGGGTGTCTAAAGACTCACACATTCTCTAGGTGGATATGGGTGGCCTCTCGCCTAATCCAACTGGCTTATTTTGTATGTTTTCATGTCAACACATCTTGTTGTACTTCCAGGGTTTTTTTGGGCCCCTAAACCTTGTTGTTTTGAATCACCACAGTACACATATAGACAGAGTTAGAGTTTGATGGAGGAATGTGTAGTTCTATGAAATACCTTTCCAACGGGCTATCACATGCCTAAAACAGAGGTCGTATGAAAAATTTATGACCCTAGGAATTTGAGGTACCAAATTACACCAACTTACCCATAGGGCCCATATGACTTTTGGAGTTTCACCTTCTATGGTTAGATTTTTGGATGTCTAGGGTTTTGGAATTCATGAGTAATATGAATAGGGCCTATGGAGCCTCATTGTATTGCATTATACTCAAATGGATGCACGTAGCAGCCACATCTCTTCTCAGAGATAGCTACCACCATTCGAGCAAGTTTCAATTCTGCAGTTTTATAGTTTCAGCCTATTTCATTATTTAATAGAAGATATTGTTCATTGGATATTTGTGTTATTCTTCCTATATATGTATTTATTGTATTCAGTATGTTAATCCATTCGTTCCGCTCCTAAATATGGATCATTTACTTTGATCACCATAAGCATACTACTGTATATCCCTCTTTGAAAGAAGAAGGTATGCATTCTTCTTACATAGTCGATGTTGACCCTAGTCCTTCATCTAAAACATATGAGAACAATATTTGTATTCAAATACTTCCTGAAAATGATATTCCCTGTAACCATGTGAATGATACAACTAATTCACCACCTTCTTTGATCATAGTACCATTTTCTACCACCACTCCTGGAATTTTCAATCGATCCATTGAACCTCACTTTCAGCTTACTAATGTTCAGTCCAGAACAAGAGAAAAAATGTTTAAACCCTTAAAACTCCCACCTAATATTCATCCTTACCCTCCCAAGTTTTGATAATATATACCTCTTTTTGTTGGAGGAGATCATATTATAGTTGAGAAGCATTTGGGATCATTTCAGAAGGTCATTGACAATTTGGAAATCATTCATGAGGATGTTGTTATGAGGTTATTTTCCAAATATTTGGTTGGAGATGTTACTTTGTGGTTTAAAAATATAGAGTCTTGCTCCATTGGTTCGTGGGATGAGTTATTTGGTGCATTTTCAAGGCACTAGGGAGAGAACAAATCTCTTGACCAATACTTAGCTGAGTTTTATGATTTGAAAAGAGGGGAGGATGAAGCTCTTCCTATTTTCAACAGGAGGTTTTACAGTTTTTATTACAGCATGCCTTTAGATATCTATCCTCCTGAAATTGTTGTTAGATTGTGTTATGTAACGAATCTTTATACAGATTTGTCCCTTCTTCTCCTAGAAGGGAGGTCTATCACCTTACAAAAAATGTTCATTGATGCTCAAGAGGTTGAGGATAATATCAAATCCTATGGAAAATTTTCAGATCAAGTTAAGAATGAGGAGTGGAATGCAGACAAAGATGACAGTGAACATGAACAAGAAATATGTCATGAGAAGGAGTTGGAAGAGAATCATGTTGAGGAGTAATATGTTGTCTCTAATTTTTTTGTTTATGATCCTCAAGAAGCCTTTGATTTACCTCTATATGATCACTACAATGACTATGATGAGGCTGATTTCCAACAAACATCATCAATATCCTTTCATCCAAAAAAGGATTATTTTCAGCAGTCTTATGAAATAATTCAACCCATTTATGACAGTTATGACCTCGATCATAGGGAAAATTGTGACTTAGTTGGAGGTAAGTCATTTACCTTATGCTTTTCTTCATTCAAGCTTTTGAAAGAAAAAATTGAAGTTTCTTATAGAGCAAAGAGAGTTGAGTTGCAAAATCACAGAGGTTTTTTGGAACATAATGACAACTTTATAAGTCAAAAACAAAATTTCCATGTTCTTAGTGATCTTATAGCTCTCTATATGGAGAATTTTGTTGAGGTTGAAATGCATGATAAGGAAAATAATCAGACTGTTTCCATTTGTTATGAGAACGATCTTGCATTTGAAAACTTAGAACAAGAACCATCAGTGTTTGAAGAAAAGGAAATAGTGAAGACAGAAGCTTGTATGTTACTCTATACTTGTGAACAAGAAGAAACTATAGACATAGGATGTTCTTTCATTTTTATCAATAAACAAGTAGTATTCACACATATACTTCAAGATCCTTTTGCATTTCTATTGCAAACTCAGAGAAAGAGACCTTTATGAGTTACCTAGAATCAGTCAGTGGAATTGGTTCTTCAAAGTGGATCAGTTTTCAGATTGGATTTAATTTTTAGTTTGAATTTCAATTAAGAATGGTTATGCAACGAATTCAATCAGTGGACAAGGTCCTTGCATGGTTGCACTAGATTTCTGATTTCACGCGATCAAGCAACTCAAAGATCAGGATAGAAGTAGGGGAATAAACTCATCATTTGATCATTTTTGTTTCGTTTAGCTTATTGGTTTGCAGTAGATCAATAAAAAGACTCCATATCCCAATGGACAAAGGAACATGGTCTACGAGTCTTTGGCAGCTCAAAGGGAGCATGCCATCCCCCATGGATTCAAATTGTAACACGTGGAATGTTTAGGATTCAAGATTTTACTCATTTCTAATTTTTTGTTAGTCTCGTCTCATAAGGACACCATTGGTCTTTCTCAGTCATGTGATCTGTAACATCCCGCTCTTGCACACACTAAGTGGACTTATTATTTGAGGACACTTGCGTGCAAGTGATCCGGTTCTTTATACAATTGGTTGTTTTGATTATGATTTTGAGATATTGTGGATTTGATAATATGTTATTTTTGTTGTATTTACATAGACATGTTCTATTGACTTGGTTCTCCTGAGTGTGCAGGACTCTAGACGTTGAGGATGTCGAGGCATCAATGAAACCCCTTGGACTCTGGATTGATTCAAAGAGTGGACTTTTAGGGTTTGAATGTTGTTTATGTGACATATGTACATATGATTAGATATTATGATGTTGATTGTTATTTCTAACATGATTCATTGATGAATGTGGGCTGAGGATAACTTGTCGACCAAACTCACATTTGGAGTTAAGGGGTCACGCACAACAGCCAGAGACATTGAGGGAGAGGTGTGGCAGAATCCCTACCATAGCCTACTAACACTCTTGTCATGGCTCGAACTGTAGGTTAACGATTACCTAGTTTGATAAGACCCGTGATGCCATGAGAGCAGAGTGTGGCAGGGTCCTTATTCCTTATAGGCCCTTAGTATCCCACAAGATCACCTGACGGAGTATTGACTCTAGGGTTTTGATGTCTACCAAATTCATTCAAGTGGCTAATGGAACCCTTGGAGCATGTAGTGCATCTTGAAGGGCACATAGCACAAAGAAAAAAGAAAGAGGCGAGTGGCACCCTTAGAGCACGTAGTGCGTCTTTAAGGGCACATCGTGCAAAGAAAACAAAAAAGAGGCGAGTGGCACCCTTGGAGCAAGTAGTGCATCTTGAAGGGAACGTCGTGCAAAGAAAATAGAAAGAGGCAAGTGGCACCCTTGGAGCACATAGTGCATCCTGAAGGGCACGTCATGATTTTAATTGGTAAGTTAATAAACCTAGTTCCTAGAAAACTATTCCTCCTTAGGACCCGATCGACCTTAAATTAATGATGTGACAAGTAAAGTTTAATAACTATTTTTTCCCTTAAGAATTGTCACCAAGCCTAGTGAATTGAAAACCTAGGTCTGAGTAGAACCTTTGAACAAAAAACTAATTAGACATGTAACAAGAAGGGGGTAAAGAAAATTCAAGCATTAATCATTAAAGTGGAGATTTTATTAAAGGTTTAATTAATAAAAGTGGTATTTGGTTGTTTTTGTCTAAACTAGCTAATTCTGAACTTAGTTATAAATAGGGGAAACTTTAAGAAAAAAGGAAACCTAAAGAAAAGGGGGAAACCTAAGGAAAAGGGGAAACTTAAAGAAGAGGGGAAACTTAAAAGAAAAAGGGGAATGTCTAACTTAGTAAGGAATCTATCCTATGGAACTTTCTAATTATGAACTCAACTAGGAATTAAGTAAGTCATAAGTAATTTAAGAATTGTAAGGGAATATTGGGACACCGAGGAGCATTTTTAGGAATGCTTTTAGGTGGGTGAGGGAAATAGGAATATTTAATTAATTAATATAATTGATTTTCTGGTGCAACTAGGGGATCGGTCGACATGTTTACGGGGGAGGTTTTTCCTAATTAAATAAATGGAAAAGAAATATAATGAGGGTTTGGGAAACTAATGACTAAGAAACTCTATAAAAGAGATGGCGGAGGAGGAGTATGGATCACATCTGGCTTGCATAACGTCATGCTACCGAATTTTATCTTGACTGAGTTTCTTTTATAGGAGTTGGGATACCCAGCTCGGGTAACAAGTGGTAGCTCGACCTTGCGAGGTGAGTTGGGAGCTAGCATTCTTTGGTATTGTGTGTGTGGACCCTTTGTGGCTCGAGGGGCTCAGGGGGAAGAAGAGTACCCCTAGCATTGACTGGGAGGTACCGGTGATGTCACATTGGTTAGCAAGCGGGAGATGGATGGAGCATGCATAGGACAACGACTTCAGAGCATTCACATTTGGCTACGACACACATGTGTATATTTGTATTGAATGGTAGTTAAATTCCATGTATATGCATATCTCTAATGTCGAAATCACACGTACGTCACTGTGTTAACAATTGACTTAAATTTTTGTCCTGGGAATTTACGCTTGTGAAATTTGGTTGAAGGGTAGTTAAATTATGTTCCCACGCCTTCAGTTAAGGAACTTCTATTGTGTTAAAGTTTATGTTTTATTCAGCATAATACTATCCAGAGACTTCATTTTTTTCTTTCAGTGATTTGTCTTGATCAGCCAGTGTTTTATGATCATAGAATTCAAGTTATCCCAACCTTATGCTCACTGTACTTTTTATTGATTTCCAATGGTGAACCCCAACACTGAATGCTAATGACTTCTCTGCAATTTTTTTTTATTGTTTTTAATACAAGAAAATTTGTGTTGTTATCTATTGTTCCTTTATCCTTAAGTTATTAGTACGTGCCTGAGCAGTCGGCCAGGAGCTGAATCGACTGTCTTTCACTTCGGTGTTAAAGATTTAGATTCAAATTCCTTGCTTTCATGTGCATGGATAATAAGTGTAGGATCCTTCCTCTGCCCAGCGTTTATCGCAATGAGTTTCTCTGCGTGGGGAAGCCAAGGGATCTGCACCCTTCTCTTTACCTAGCAAACCATTTCTTTTTCTTGCGGTGATTATTGTTGCAAATGATTTATTTATTGCTGCCAATTTATTTCTTGTTGTGACTGGCTTATCATCTCTTGCCTACGTTTTATTTATTCCTTGATTATGAATTCTTTATTTTATCTTCAATTACCATCCATAAGATTAGAATTTAATATTAAAATATCATTAATTGTGTGCATTTTGAATATGTATAGGATTTCCATTTAATAAGCTCCAAGTCCTTCCAAAATTTGGTATCGAATATGAAAATACTAAATATGAGTACAACGCTGAAGCTACGGGAAGCCATTCCAACCCCAATCTAGTATAACTATTCTATTTTTTGTAGAAACTATTGTCATACATATTAATAATTTTGGTGGGTCTGCCCCTTGGGGTTTAATGGAAACATTCTGACTACAAACCATATGATAATGGTGTACTACCATGTGAATGATATAGGGGTGGACAACAAAGATTCAAATGAAAAACCATTGAAGCCACAAATTTTTCATTACAAAGTAAATAAGCGACTGATATGAGGTTGACGGTTGTGGTTCCACCAAGTGTTGCTTCCTCGGAAAAGAGACCCACTATTCTTTTGTTCAGATGGATTACTTTTCATAAATCTGTTATTGAGTATCGCATCTCTTCAATTCTTCTTGATTCCTCCATAGGTTTAAACACAAAGGTATATGCTTATGGCCGCATGATTGTTTTCTGAAACAACGTACAATAGTATAAGGGTTGTTCTGAGGATGAAAACTGGTTGAGCCAACTTTGTTGCAATATCTACAATTGCCTTCGATGAGATCATCTTTGTTGTACTAGAACCATCTGATAACAATCCAACATACAAAAGAGACACGCTTTGGCCTTGAAGTCAAGGTAGCCAAGATCCAAAATGCCCAACAATAAATGTTGTAAGTCGTAACCCCTTAGTTAAGTTGAAATTATATGTCCTTTACCTACTGTCTCAATGCAATGATGACAGGAAAAATAAAATGCGTAGTTAGTGGGATATAATTGAATACGTGCCTTTCAAAACCTTCACAGGTGCAACAAGACTCATTGTGTATCAGAAATGAGAATGTACAGCGAGGCAATTATATATGATAGACAACAATTTTTTTTAATGGACAACGATTTTTTTGGACAACTATTTTTAACTGACAGATAATGGCGTGGTAGTGAATTAATTTATGGCAGTGATTTCATTAAGGACAATGTTGGTGTATTGAACGAAATAAATGATCGTTATGGTCTAAATTGGTAGTTTTAAATATTTTAGAGAATATTCCATTATAATAGCTTAATTTGATTTCACAACAGTTTATTGACTTAATGATGATTATGATGATCACCTCTTATAACAGTTTTAATCATCCTTGCAACAATTAATCTTTTTAATGATGATTATTGAGATTATTCTGTTAAAATAGTATAATTGTTTCTGCAACAGTTTTAATAGTTTTAATTGCGATTACTGTAATTTTTGTAACCTACTTTAGCGCTTGTGGTTGGGTTATGCATCAATGTGGATAATCATAATGACGCACCAACAAGAAATTTTTAAACAAATGACACATTAATCTTGTATAATATTTAAAATACCTTAGCAGGAATGGTATGGGTACACACTGGTGTAACTAAAAGTAAATGGTGCAACGACACTAACTTGAAAAATGGTTGATATTTCGTAAAAATAAGTTATCCTATATTAGTTCTTGTGGTAGGGTTACACACTAGTGTGAGTGTTATGAACACTCACCAATTTGACATTATGGTTTATGCACACACAATGAAATGCTAAAACCTCCAACTGGTTGGGTGAAGGTTTCAAATTATTTATGTTTGCACTTGGGTTCCTAGTGCGCTTGTCGCAATGCGGTGACATGATTCCTTAAGATTGGATCATTGCACGCGTTGGTCGATAAGCGAATATGATAACCTAGCTTGGGTCATGAGCCTCCGAACGAGGAAGATGTTGTTCATTGTAATTGATGTTGTACATTGTTATGTAACATTTTAAGGTGATTTGTTTCTTTCTCTCCGTAAGGGTTCTAGTCACTTGTGTCGTTGATGTTGGTTGCATCAGGTTGATTTTGAAGTTGTCAGTAAGGGTAGTTGTTATTGTTTTTTCTAATTGATTATCGCATGTTTCATCCAGTTGAATGAGGTGATAGTAAGTTGGGTTATTGTTGTTTGTTTCCTGATTTGTGTGCGTTGTGTTCATCATCAAGTTGTGCTGGTTAATTGTTTTTGTTGATACCTTCCTTATTAAAAAAAAAAAAAAACTTTGCGTCACATGTAGTCGTAAAGATGAGGGTCGTCACAATATGGTATCAGAGTGGGTTCATTGGTACTGGTAGCATTCACCGCAAACTTGAGAAGGTCAAATTTCCTGAGTTCTTTGGCGCCCCGAACGACGCAGCCACCGAGGCATGGTTGGAGAATATGGATATGTGCTATTCACTTCGCGAATATACCTCCAACATGAAGGTCCACATGGAGGTATTTCAACTAAAGGGGAGATCTCTTCTATGGTGGAAGATGCTACTGCCGCAATTGAACATGGTCGTCGAAGACGTGTCATGGGAACTGTTTGAGGAATGGTTCAGGGAAAGGTATCTATCTGAGGAATTCATTGAGAGTCATCTCAACGATTTCAATGCCTTGCGACAGTGTGGTCGTACGGTGCCCAAGTACGAGGCCCATTTTATGGAGTTTCTTTGGTATTCTCCGCACCTGAATATCGAGAAAATTAAGGTCAACATGTTCGTGTTTAGCCTTAATGTCAACATTTGTGCAAAGGTTAGGATTTTGATGCCTCAAACCTTGCATGATGTTGTCCAGAAGGCCCTCATAGCAGAGGAGGATATTATCAACGGGGGTCAGAGCAGGACTCCGGAGAGACCAATAAGACAGGTGTCATTTGTTGCGCAGTAGAATCACACACCAGCTAGACATTCACCAGGATATCATGTCTTCCATAGAGGATCCACTTTCGCTACACCTCAATGACCAGCGCCTCAACAGTGGACTCCTTATAGAGCACCACAACAACGTCGACTGCAAAAGCAATATTTTAGGCCTATTCAATAGAACAGAACATGGTTCCAGGTCGGTGGGCTGTCAGCTTCTACTTCGGGTACCATGAGTACTAGACTGAAGAAATGGTGTTGGACATGTGGGGATCCACATTACCAGTGTGATTTGCCAGTGGAAAGGACCAGAGAATCTAGATCATCCAGACCCACTACCATGGGAGATTTGGGCAAGGCCCATCAGATTCATGCAATGGTGAATAACATCCAGGCAGAGCACCAGTCGATCGTGCCCAAGACGTCAGGTATCGTCATTGACTAGACCCTTAGCATTTTGATAGATTCAGGTGCTACAGAGAGTTTTTTTTTATGGTGAAGTGCTAAAAATAATTAAGGTAAAGGCAGTTGAACTAATGAATTTATATTTGTAGAAATGGATTCGGGAGCCAAACATAAGGTTGGAGGGAAGGTTATGAGTTGTAGCCTTAACCTGGGAGATTTTTTCATGAGGTCCAACTTGTACATCACGATCTTAGGGTCTTATGATGTCATGATCAGTATGGACTGGTTGGAATTGCATGAGGCGATACTCAACTGTAATACAAAATAGTTGAGTTGGGTCGATGATGAAGGACAGAGATGCCTGCATGTAGGTCGGAAACAGGGAGTTTCCCTGAGGTTCATCTCTTCCTTGCACCTACAGAAGAGAATGCGCAAGGGATGCATGATTTATGTGATCCTTGCGTTAAAATAAAAGGGTGTGGTGGAAGGGCTAGAAAACCTTCCAGTGGTGTGAGAATTTGTGGACATCTTCCCTGATAAGTTACCTGGGATGCCTCCTAAGAGGGAATTGAAATTTACCATATACCTAAAACTGGGGACTGAACCGATAGCAAGAACGCCCTATCAGATGTCAACCCCAGAGTTAGAGGAGTTGAAAATGCAAATGAAGAAGTTGTTGGACCTAGGACTTATACATCCAAGTTTGTCGTCATAGGGTGTGTTTTTTATCTTCATTCAAAAGAAGGATGGGTCGTGGAATATCTGCATTGAATATCATCAATTGAACCAAAAAATGATCAAGAATCAATGTCTGTTGCCAAGGATTGATGATTTGTTTGATGAGATGAAGGGTGCGACATTGTTTTCAAAGATCAACTTGAGATCAGGGTATCACCAGTTACGGATCAAAGAGGAAGACATCCCTAAGACCACCTTTAAAATGAGGTTTGGACATTATGATTTTATTTTTTTACTGTTTGGACTGACGAACGCCCTAGGGGTATTTATGATTTTGATGAAAGGGGTTTTCCGCGAATACTTGGACAAGTTTTTCCAAGTATGCATTGAATATGTTCCCAGGGGTATTTATGATTTTGATGAACGGGGTGTTCCGCAAATACTTGGACAAGTTTTTCCAAGTATTCATTGAAGATGTTTTGAATTAATCTTGAATGATGGAGGAGCATGAAGAGAATTTTTGCATGGTACTACAGTGTGTATGAGAGAACAATTTGTATGGGAAGTTGTCCAAATGCTCATTTCATGAATCGAAGATTCATTACTTAGGGCATGTCATCTCCGGCGAAGGTATCGTTGTGGATCCAGCAAGGGTCGAGGTTATTATGGAATGGCATGTGTCTACAATTGTCCCATAAGTGCCTAGCTTCATAGGTTTAGCAAGATATTATCAAAGGTTCGTCGAGGGATTTTCGAATATAGCAAATCCAATTACAGAGTTGCAAAAGAAGAACAAGAAGTTTGTTTGGACCAAGAAATGTGCAGAAGCCTTTTGGAGGCTCAAGGAGTTGTTGACGACAACACCAATACTAAAGGTCTTGGACATGGACACAAACTTCTTGGTATGCATCGACGCATCCAAGGAAGGCTTAGGCGGAGTCTTGATGCAAGATAGTCGAGTGATCGCTTACATCTCGAGAAAGTTGAGAAGGCATGAGGAGAACTATGCGACGCATGATTTGGAGTTGTTAGCCATTGTTTATGCCTTGAGAGTTTGGAGACACTACCTGATTGGATGGAAATTCGAACTAAAAATAGACCACTGTGGTCTACAACACATCTTTACGCAAAGAAACTTGAACGTGCGACAACGACATTGGTTGGAATTGCTTAGTGAGTGGGATTTCGAGATTACTTACATAAAATGAACAATGAACAGAGTGGTGGATGCATTGAGTCAGAGACCTCGCATATTTTCGGTGATGCCTCTTTAGATGAATCTACGTGAAAATATTCTAACCTTGCAGCACGATGATGACTAGTACAAAAAGGTCAAGGATTTTATCGAACAAAACACAATGATGGTACCAAAAATTAAGGGATTCACTGTGGACAATGAAGGATTATTGAGATTTAAAGTTCAAATTTACGTACCACCCAACGACGAGTGGAGGAGTTTGATCCTAAACAAGGCCCATAGATCAGTGTACATGGCTCATCCTAGAGTCACAAAGATGAGGGCAGACATTAAACCCTTATTCTTCTGGAAAGGAATGAAGGTAGACATAGTCAACTACGTGGCAAGATTTCTAGAATGTCAATAGGTGAAGGCTGAACATAGACATCCGACATAATTACTAAAGCCACACACTATTCCAGAATTGAAATGGGAGGTCATTTCGATGGATTTCATTGTTGGATTGCCACTGACGGCAAGGAGACACGACTCGATTTTTGTGGTAGTCGACACTCTGACCAAGAGTGCTCATTTTATTCCTATGCAGACAATGTATCAAGCACTTGACTTAGCAAGAGTTTTCATCAATGAGATTGTGAGGTTTCATAGCGTTCCTAAGAGGATTATATCCAATAGACGATCGGTGTTTATAGGACAATTTTGGACTAGTTTCCAAGAGGCCTTGGGAATCCAACTTAACTTTACTACTGCGTATCACCCAGAAATAGACAGGAAGACCGAGTGAACAAAACAAATCTTGGAGGATATGTTGCATATGTACATGATGGACCAACAAAAGCATTGGGAAGAATTATTGCCACTGGTACAATTTTCATATAACAACAGTTATCAAAGCACCATTAAGATGGTGGCTTTCGAGTTTCTTTACGGGAGACCATGTCGGATGCCTTTGAGTTGGGATCGGCTTGAGGATAGGGTCCTAGTGGGACCTGAAGCGATCCAAGAAATGGAATACCAAATGCAAACCATAAGACAAAATATAAAGGAAGCGCAAGATCGACAGAAGAGTTATGTCGATGCGCATTGTGTCGATCATAGTTATGAAGTTGGTGATCGAGTCTTCTTGCGGGTGAAACCACATAATAGTTCGATAAAGTTTGGAAAGGGTGCTAAACTCTCTCCTAGGTTCATAGGACATTTTTGGATTATGGAAAATAAGGGGCCTGTGGCCTAGCGACTAGCCTTGCCTGATTCTTTGAGGCGTATGCATGATGTTATTCACGTATCTGTTTTGAGACATTATGTTAGTGATCCTACACATGTTATTGACATGATTTCCTTGCAGGTATCGGATGAGGGTACACCCATGGCAGATCCAATCCTCATCTTGGACCATCGCATTCGAAAACTATGACATCGAATAGTAGATCAGGTCAAGGTCTAGCGGGAAAACTATAGTCTGCACTCGACGACCAGGGAGGACGCATATGATATGCGTCAGCAGTTTCCATTTTTGTTTGATAGCTAGACCTATGATATTGTGATACACCTTATTTTGGCACTTACATATTGTGAAACTTTGGGATGAAGTTTAAAAAAACAGGGGGTGTATGTAACATCCCGCTCTTGCACGCACTGAGAGGACTTATTCTATGAGGACACTTGCGTGCAAGTGATCTAGTTCTTTATATGATTGGTTGTTTTGATTATGATTATGAGATATTGTGGATTTGATGATATGTTATTTTTGTTGTATTTACATAGACAAGTGCTATTGACTAGGTTCTCTTGATTGTGTAGGACTTTGGACGTTGAGGATGTCAAGGCATTGATGAAACCCCTTGGACTCTGGATCGAGTTAGGGAGTGGATTGTTAGGGTTTAAATGTTCTTGATGTGACATATGTACATATGATTAGATATTATGATGTTTATTATTATTGATGACATGATTCGTTGATGAATGCAGGCTGAAGATAACTTGTCGATCAGACTCACATTTGGAGTAAAGGGGTCACATGAAAACTATATACATTGAGGGAGAGGTGTGGTAACAACCCTGCCACAACCTACTAACACTCTCATCATGGCTCGAGCTATAGGTTAACAATTACCTAGTTCGAGAAGACCTGCAATGTCGTGAGGGAAGACTGTGAGAGTCACTCACGATGATTCTAAGGGGCGTGCAATAAGGTAGAGTCATTATTCCTTAGAGGCCCTTAGTCCCCCACAAGATCACCTGACAGAGTATTGACTCCAGTGGTTTGACATCTACCAAATTCAGTCAAGAGGCGAGTGGCACCCTTGGAGCACATAGTGCATCTAAAGGGCACATCGTGCAAAGAAAACAAAAAGAGGCGAGTGGCACCCTTGGAGCATGTAGTTATAAAAAGGGGAAACTTTAAGAAAATGGGAAAACCTAAGGAAAAGGTGAAACTTGAAGAAAAGGGGAAACTTAAAAGAAAAAGGGGAATGTCTAACTTAGTAAGGAATCTAGCCTATGGAACTTTCTAATTATGAAATCAGCTAGGAATTAAGTAAGGTGTAAGTCATTTAAGAATTGTAAGGGAATATTGGGACACCGAGGAGCATTTTTAGGAACACTTTTAGGTGGGTGAGAGAAATAGGAATATTTAATTAATTAATAAAATTGATTTTCTGGTGAAACTAGGGGATTGGGTGACATGTGTATGAGGGAGGTTTTTTATAATGTCCCTTTCCAAATAGGAGCTCCATAGAGGAGGCTTAATGGTCGAAACTGCCTCGTTAGACTATAGCCATGGCCATAAAAGGGGTGAAAAGGGTTACTAGAGGTCACTCCAGTCACATGTGTTATATTCAGAAAGTGACATTGAGCTAAAAAGGGTTAAAAGTGTTTTTAAGTCATTATGAGCTAAAACTAGAAGTCAACAGTGAATTAGGGTTTCAACAATGATTTAGGGTTTTGGAAGTCAACAGTGAATTAGGGTTTCAGCAATGATTTAAGTCTTTGGAAAGCTATTAAGGAAGGGTTAGCGACCTAATTCATCATTATGCAGATTATGACTTTTCATTGAGAAGAGAGGTGCATCTCAAGAGAGATAGTTCAATGGATTCTAGGATTGAGACACCAGTTGGATGATTTCATTGTTGAGAGACACACCCTAGTCACCAGGAAGATCACATAGGTCTTACATCATCCTTCAGTAGTAGTTACTCATTGTTCAGCAGCAAGGGCGAATTCATCCAGAGGGAGGGCGCAACTTCTGGGAGGTTTAGAGATCGACTTGTCCCATCCAGGGAGAATTCTAAGATTTCCCTCTGACCCATTTGAGAATAAGGCAAGGTGCATATTTTTCCTAGTTCCTCACCATATTCTGACGGAGGAATCATCTGGGGTGCATTTTCCAGACTTGGGAGTGCGGCACTTTTGGCAGATACATTCAGGGTTCCCGAGAGAGCATCAGGCCATATTCAGGGAAACCCCTCTGACCCATTTTCTAGTAGACCAAGGTGATCATTTTGAGACAAATCTCATCCGATTCTGATAGTGGAATCACTAGGACGCATTTTTYCAGAGAAAGAGGGGYGCATTCCCCTAGGGGGATCCATATGGGGTCCAAACCCACCAACATAGGGGTTCGACAGTTACCAATATTGAGGAATAGGGAAGGGCACATCATTTGGGATAGTTTCTAGGACATTCAGAGAGGTATAGCTCCCAGGGTGAACTTTCTAGGCTTCTAGTAGTTACTGCTCGAGCTA
This sequence comes from Picea engelmannii, assembly GCA_009831015.1. Taxonomy (NCBI): domain Eukaryota; kingdom Viridiplantae; phylum Streptophyta; class Pinopsida; order Pinales; family Pinaceae; genus Picea; species Picea engelmannii. The sequence continues at coordinate 67,965 of ML824495.1, read as the reverse complement.
CCATAGTTCCAGCGCATCCATTGATCCTACAGTGCTCACATATTCTGGGTATTATCTTTTGTTTTTTATTTGTATTCTAGCTAAGATCCTTTTGTATTTTGATCTAGCCGAGTGTTGTCATTTTATTCAGCTGCATTCGGCCTTTGTAATCCACAGAGATATCGTAATATAAACTTTGCAGCCCTTTGTCGCATTTATTATTTGTATGACCATTTATATGTTGTAAACAATTGATCCTACACACACATTAGAAGTGTTTCCGAGACTAGCCAAGTCAAGAACATTACAGTGGTATCAGAGCTTTAGTCCTACCAGCCTGTGACAAAAGACAATGAGTGCAGCAGAAGACCCAGAGGGTTGTGAACACGTAGGTGACGAATATGTCACTTACAACAGGCATAATGAAAGAAGGCATAGGCATGACTTTTCCCTTTTTCCTCCTATCTCAGAGGAAGAGGAAGAGGTACACAAAGAAGCAGAGAGAAGGGTAGAGCATGAGGCTGAGCGCGAGGCTGAGAAGATACTAGGGGATAGATATTATTGACCAGAGGGCAGTGGCAAGGCCCCCATAGATCTAGAGACATCTTTCATGCATGTTATCAACGATATGTTAGCCAGTCAATGGACCATGTCTCATTCCTTGGCACAGGTGGTTGATAGATTGGCTAGAGTGGGCACCCCAGGCACACAAGTCCCACATGCATCACAGGGGAACTCAGGAATAGGCAGTAGACCCTAGTCACCCTCTCACACATACACCTCTGTGAGTAGGATTCCTAGACCCTTATTTCCTAGTTTCCATAGGGAACCCCTGGTAGCAGCACCACCACCGATAGCACAGAGGCCACCCACTCATGCATAGGACATTGCATAGTATAGGAGGGAGTACACATCATTGGGTCATGACTTCCATCAGGACATGACCCTAGTCGAGTACTATGGACTCAGAATTAGGAACCATCCCAAAGAGCTACATAGAGGAGGACCACAACAGCAGCAGAGGCATAACATGGATTTCATCCAAAAAGTTGGTAAAATCACCATACCTTCTTTCGACGGATCGTCCAAATGCACTGCCAAAGCTTGGGTATAGAAGCTAGACACATACTACAAGCTTAAACAGATGACCAAGACAAAGGCCATCAGTTTCACAACCTTACACTTGGAGGGTGAGGCACATGAGTGGTGGTATCATGGATTGGTGGCATTGGGTCATAGTCGCATCACTTCCTATAGGGAGTTCACAGAGAGGCTCATGGATAGTTTTTCCAAGAGGGATCCCAAGATCCACTTCATGGATCTAGCCTAGTTGAGACAAACTATCACAATAGAGGCGTTCATCACGAAATTTCAGTGGGTAGTCATGGAAGTGACAGATATATCAGAGCCCAAGATAATCATGCTATTCAAAGAGGGACTCACTGAGCCTTTGAGAGGATGGGTGGAGGCATACAGGCGTCCCACCTTGCAGGATGCCATCCTTCACACTAGAGATTTGGCAGACTCAATGCCAAAGACTAAAACCTTTTCCAAACCCTTCCTGCCCTAAAAGGATTGAGATAGGAAGCCATTCCAGAGAGAATGGAAGGGCAAGGAGAAGTTGGATGATGAGACTAGGAGAGAGCTTATGGGGAAGAAGCGTTGCTTCAACTGGAGAGACCCTTCGGTCCCAGGCCACCAGTGCATGGGCAAGGGAGAGATTCATTATATTGAGGTGGAAGTAGATAGTGTGGATAGTGAGGAGGAGGAGAAGGATAATGGATACACTAGCTTAGAGGAGGGGTCAGCACAGGTAGAGGAGAAACCTCCCCATAGACCTCTGACACCAGTAGGATCCCATCCTCCAGTAGTCCCACAGCCACCTGAGCCGGCTAACATGAGGAAACCGGTAAAGGGAGGAGTCATAGAGACCCTTTCTGGTGTTCCCAGGTATGATACCCTTCGGATCAAAGGGACTATTTAGGGGCAACGAGAAATCACCCTGATATATGGTGGGGCCACCCACAACTTCATCGCCACTTCACTAGTACTGAAACGGGCACTTCAGGCATAGGAGGTTGAGGGGTTTGACATTGCAGTAGCAGATGGCCACATAGTGGAGTGTCTAGACATAGTTCCAGACTTGGAGGTAAAGTTAGGAAACCATACAGTGAGAGATACATTTTATGTGGTTGACCTATCTGACACAGATGTGGTGTTGGGAGTCTAGTGGATGATTACCTTGGGAAAAATCACCATCAATTACCAAACCTTGCAGATGGGATTCAGAGACCATGACGGAAAGAAGGTTGTTCTAAGAGGTATGTCGACAGGAGCACCCAGGATAGTTTCATCCAAGAGGATGGAGAGAATATTCAGACATGAGGAAGTAGCATATGTTGTCGAGTGTTTGATCACTATGTGGAAGGATTCATATGGTCGACAACAGTATCATACAGAGATCAAGAATTTGTTGGGATGACATCAACAGGTTTTTGAGTCAATTCCACCAGGGAGACCACCTGACATGGAGTTTGAGAAGACCATTGAGTTGGAAGAGGGGGCCAAACCGATGATCACCCCCCCCCTATCATCATCCTAGGAGGTTCAAGGATGAGATAGAGAAGGCAATCAAGGAATTGCTAGCGATGGGACACATCAGACTGAGCAACAACCCATTCGCTTCTTCAGTTGTCCTAGTTATGAAGAAGGATGGCACCATGAGGATGTACATTGATTACGGAGCCTTGAACAAGAAAACCATCAAGAGCTGGTATGCTATCCCACACATTGATGAGTTATTGGATGAAATGCATGGGGAAGTTTTATTCTCAAAGATTGATCTATGCTCTGGGTATCACCAGATCAGTATCCGAGAGCAGGACATAGAGAAGATGACATTTCGATGTCACTTTGGACATTTTGAGTTCCTGGTTATGCCATTTTGGATAACCAATGCACCCGCCACATTCCAGTCCTGCATGAACCACGTATTCAGGGATCAGTTGAGGAAATCAGACTTGGTTTTCTTTGACGACATCTTTGTCTACAATAAGACATGGCAGGAGCATATGGGGCACTAGGATGAGGTATTGAGCATCATGAAGGCACAATCATTATATGCCAAAGAGTCCAAGTGTGAGTTCGGTATGACAGAGCTGCTTTACTTAGGCCATATCATTAGTGCATAGGGGGTACAGGTGCACCACGAAAATATCAGGGCCATTCTAGACTGGCCAATGCCCCGGAACATAACAAAGTTGAGGAGTTTCTTTGGGCAATGCAGCTATTACAGGTGGTTCGTCCGAGGTTTTTCTCAGCTTGGAGAACCGCTGGAAGATCTTACCAAGCATGGGGATTTCATCTGGACTGAGGAATCATGGAAATCCTTTGATCACATGAAGGAAGTCATGAGCACTTGTCCAGTATTGGCATTACCAGACTTCACCTTGTCATTTGTACTAGAGTGTGACAYATCCGGCRAGGGTATCAGGGYCGTTTTGATGCAGGTAGGACACCCCATTGTATTCAAGAGAAGGAATATCAGTCAACCCGAGAGTTTGTACTCCATTTATGACAAGGAGATGTTGGCAATCATGCATGCCTTGACCAAATTCAGACAATATTTGGTGGGTWGCAAATTCGTGGTCAAGACGGATCACAAYAGCTTGAAGTATTTCCTTGAGCAGAAGGACCTYAGTGAGCGCCAACAAAAATGGGTGACAAAGGTACAGGAATTTGACTTCAAAATAGAGTATGTCAAGGGGAAGAAGAACGTTGTGGTTGATGCACTATCGAGGAGACCTGCGGCCTGTTCTTTGATGGAGATTTCAGCAGATTGGAAATCCCACTTATTAGTGGAATATTCCAAGAACAAGTTCTCTTTTGAGGTGGTGTATGGACAGATAAAGGATGACATGTATAGGGTCATTGACGATGTCATATTCTACAAGGATAGAGTCTACTTGGTGCCAGATTCGGGGCTCAAGAAGAATATCCTCACAACAGTTCATGATTCACCACTAGCAGGCCATCAAGGGTTCTTCAAAACCTACAGAAAGATTAGGGAGAGGCTCTCATGGAAGGGCCTCAAACAGGATGTTATGAGACATGTCAATGAGTGTGTGACTTGCCATCAGAACAAGTCAGAGAATTCTCTTCCAGCAGGGCTACTTCAGCCACTCCCCATTCTGGAGCATAAATGGGAGAGTATATCGATGGAATTCATCACAGGCCTACCCAAGGTCTAGGATAAGGACTGTATCTATGTAGTGGTTGACAGATTGACCAAGTTTACTCACTTCTATGCCATATCGACATAGTACAATGCAGTTCAGGTAGCTGAGATATTCTTCAGGGAGGTCTTCAGACTTCGTGGGTTGTCGAGGAACATCGTCAGTGACAGGGACAATCGGTTCATGGGGACATTCTGGAGAGAGTTATTTCGGTTGGTGGGGACAGAGTTGACACCCAACACCAGCTATCACCCTCAAACAGATGGGCAGACTGAGATTGTCAAAAAGTGGGTTGAAGGATATTTGAGGAACTATTTAGGTGGACAATAGAGAACATGGGTTAAGTGGCTACATCTAGGACAGAATTGCTACAACACCACTTTCCACATGTTCATTGGTATGACACCCTTCCGATAATTATACGGATATGATGCTCCCACTTTGGTAGACTTGGTTTTTGGGGAGAGAAGAGCTCCCAAGGCCAAGGATTGGATCATAGAGAGTCAGAATATTCTCAAGTTGTTGAAAGAGAACATGCAGACAACACAGAACCGACAGAAGATGAGTGTGGACAGGCACAGGATAAAGTGTAGCTTTGAGGTTGGGGATTTGGTTTTCTTGAGACTCCAACCTTACAGACAGGCGTCTCTGAAGAAGATTGGGGCCGAGAAGCTGAAGCCTAGATTTTATGGCCCTTACAGGATCATGCACTGAGTAGGCAAGGTTGCTTATGAGTTAGAGCTTCCATAGGGGAGAAATATTCATAACGTGTTCCATGTATCTTGCCTCAAAAAGGCAGTGGGACAGTCATTAGCACATTAGAGGAGCTTCCCCCATTATATGAGGAGGGACAATTGGAGCTGGTTTCGAGAGAAAAAACTGAGGAGCAGGGTCATCAAAGAGTGTTTAATCAGATGGAGAGGGATTCCAATAGAGGACGCTACTTGGGAGAGAGAGCAGGTGTTGCAACACCCTGGACTGGTATTGCTTGAGGACAAGCAATTTCGGGAAGGGAGGACTGTAATGTCCCTTTCCAAATAGGAGCTCGAGAGAGGAGGATTAATGGTATAAACTGCCTCGTTAGACTATAGATAGCGCCAGAAAAGGGGTAAACAGGGTTACTAGAGGTCACTCCAGTCACAGGTGTTATATTTGGAAAGTGACATTGAGCTAAAAATGGTTAAAAGCGATTTTAAGTCATTATGAGCTAAAAATAGAAGTCAACAATGAATTAAGGTTTCAACAGTGATTTAGGGTTTTGGAAGTCAACAGTGAATTAGGGTTTCAACAGTGATTTAGGGTTTTGGAAACCTATAAAGGAAGGTTCAACGACCTAATTCATCATTATGCAGATTATGACTTGTCATTGAGGAGAGAGGCACATCTCAGGAGAGATAGTTTAGTGGATTCCAAGAGGAAGACACCAGTTGGCTAATTTTAGTGTTGAGAGACACACCCTAGTCACTGGGAAGATCACATAGGTCTTCCATCATCCTTCAGCAACAGTTACTTAGTGTTCAGCAGCAAGGGCGCAATCATCCAAAGGGAGGGTGCAACTTCTGGTAGGTTTAGAGACCGACTTGTCCCATCCAAGGAGAATTCCTAGATTTCCCTCTGACCCATTTGAGAGGAAGGCAAGGCACATCTTTTTCCTGGTTCCTCACCAGATTCAAATGGAGGAATCATCTGGGGTGCATTTTCCATACTTGGGAGTGCGACACTTTTGGTGGATACATTCAGGGTTCTCGAGCGAGCATCAGGACATATTCAGGGAAACCCCTCCAACCCATTTCCTAGTAGAACAAAGTGGTAATTTTGAGTCACATCTCATATGATTCTGACGGTGGAATCACTAGGACACATTTTGCTAGAGAAAGAGGGGCGCATTCCCCCAAGGGGATCCATCTGGGGTCCAAACCCACTAGCAGAGGGGTCTGACAGTTACCAGTACTGAGGACTAGGGCAGGGCGCATCGTTTGGGATAATTTCCAAGACATTCCGAGAGGTATATCTCCTAGGGTGAACTTTCCAGGCTTCCAACAGTTACCATACGAGTTGCCATAGTTCCAGCGCATCCATTGATCCCATAGTGCTCACATATTATGGGTATTATCTTTTGTTTTTTATTTGTATTTCGGCTAAGATCCTTTTGTCTTTTGATCTAGCCAAGTGTTCTCATTTTATTTAGCCGCATTCGGCCTTTGTAATCTACATAGATATCGTAATATAAAATTTGCATGCCTTTGTCATATTTATTATTTGTATGACCATTTATATGTTGTAAACGATTGATCCTACACACACATTAGCAGTGTTTCCTAGACTAGCCAAGTCAGGAACATTACATTTTTCCTAATTAAATAAATGAAAAAGGAATCTAATGAGGGTTTGGGAAACTAATGACTAAGAAACTCGATAAACGAAATAACGGAGGAGGAGTATGGATCACATCTGGCTTGAGTAATGTCACGTTGCCGAATTTTATCTTGTCTAAGTTTCTTTTGTGGGAGTTAGGATACCCAACTCGGGTAACGAGTGGTAGCTCGACCTTACGAGGTGAGCTGGGAGCTAGCATTCTCTGGTATTGTGTGCATGGCCCCTTTAGAGTTCGGGGGTCTCAAGGGGAAGAAGACTACCCCTAGCATTGGCTAGGAGGTACCGGTGAGGTCACATCAGTTGGGAAGCAAGAGATGGACGAACCGGGCGCGGGACAACAAGTCGGAGAATTCGCATTTGGCTACAGTAGGCATGTATATATTTGTATTGAATGGTTTTTAAATTCCCTGTATATGCATCTCTCTAACATCGAAAGCACGTGTATTTGAGTTAAATTTTTGTCTTGGAAATTTACGCTTGTGAAATTTGGTTGCAGGGTAGTTAAATCATGTTCCTATGCCTTCAGTTAAGGCACTTTTATTGTGTTCAATTTTATGTTTTATTCAACATAATACTATCCAGAGACTTCATTTTTTTTCTTTTAGTGATTTGTCTTGATGAGCTAGCATTTTATGATCAGAGAATTTAAGTTATCCCATCCTTATGCTCACTGTACTTTTGATTGATTTCCAATGGTGAACCCCAACTCTGAATTCTAATGACTTCTCTGCATTTTTTTTAATATAAGAAAAATTGTGTTTTTATCTTTTGTTCCTTTATCCTTAAGTTATTAGTCTATGCCTGAGCAGTCCGCCAGGAGCTGATTCGACTGTCTTTCACTCTGGTGTTAAAGATTTAGATTCAAATGCCCTTCTTTCCTGTGCATGGATAATAAGTGTAGGATCCTTCCTCTGCCCAACATTTATTGCAATGAGTTCCTCTGCGTGAGGAAGCCAAGGGCTCTGTGCCCCTCTCTTTACCAGACAAACCATTTCTTTTTCTTGCGGTGATTATTGCTACAAATGATTTATTTCTTGTTGCCAATTTAATTCTTGCTGCAATTGGCTTATCATATCCTGCCTGCGTTTTCTTTATTCCTTGATTGTGAATTATTATTTTTATCTTCAATTACCAGCCATAAGATTAGAATTTAAGATTAAAAGATCATTAACTATGTGCATTTTGAATAGGTATAGGCTTTCCATTTAATAAGTTCCAAGTCCTTCCAAAATTTGGTATCGAATATGAAAATACTAAATATGAGTACAACGTTGAAGCTGCAGGAAGGCATTCCAACCCCAATCTAGTATAATTATTCTATTTTTCGCAGAAACTACTGTCATACATATTAAGAATTTTGGTGGGTCTGCTCCTTGGGGTTTAATGGAAACATTCTGACTACAAACCATATGACAATGATGTACTACCATGTGAATGATATAGGGGTGGACAACAGAGATTCAAATAAACAACCATTGAAGCCACAAATTTGGCATTACAAAGTAAAGAAGCGACTTATATGAGGTTGATGGTTGTGGTGCCACCAAGTGTTTTTGCCTCTGAAAAGAGACCCACTATTCTTTTGTTCAGATGGATTACTTTTCATAAATCTGCTATTGAGTACTGTGTCTCTTCAATTCTTCTTGATTCCTCCATATTTTTAAACACAAAGGTATATTCTTATGGCCGCATGATTGTTTTATGAAACAACATACAATAGTATAAGAGTTGTTCTGAGGATGAAAACTGGTCGAGACAACGTTGTTGCAATATATACAATTGCCTTCGATGAGATCATCTATGTTGTACTAGAACCCTCTACTGAAAATCCAACATATAGAGGAGACATGCTTTGGCATTGAAGTCGAGGTAGCCAAGATCCCAAATGCCCAACAATAAATGTTGTAAGTCGTAACCCCTTAGTTAAGTTGAAATTATATGTCCTTTACCTACTATCTTAATGCAATGATGACAGGAAAAATAAAATGCGTAGTCAGTGGAGTATAATTGAATACTTACCTTTTAGAACCTTCATAGGCGCAACAAGACTCATTGTGTATCAGAAATGAGACTGTACAACGAGGCAATTATAAATGATAGACAACGATTTTTTTTAATGGACACCGATTTTTTTGGACAACTATTTTTAACTGACAGATAATGGTGTGGTAGTGAATTAATTTATGGCAGTGATTTAATTAAGTACAACTTTGGTGTATTGAACGAAATAAATGATCGTTGTGGTCTGAATTGGCAGTTTTAAATATTTTAGAGATTATTCCATTATAATAGCTTAATTTGCTTTCACAACAGTTTATTGACTTAATGATGATCACCTCTTATAACAGTTTTAATCGTCCTTGCAACAATTAATCTTTTTAATCATGATTATTGAGATTATTTCGTTAAATTAGTATAATTGTTTCTGCAACAGTTTTAATAGTTTTAATTGTGATTACTGCAATTTTTGTAACCTACTTTAGCACTTGTGGTTGGGTTACGCATCAATGTGGCTAATCATAATGACACACCAACAAGAAATTTTTAAACAAATGACACATTAATATTGTATAATATTTAAACTACCTTAGTACGAATGGTATGGGTACACACTGGTGTAACTAAAAGTAAATGGTGCAACGACACTAATTTGAAAAATGGTTGATATTTCGTACAAATAAGTTAGCCTATATTAGTGCTTGTGGTAGGGTTATGCACTAGTGTGAGTGTTATGAACTCTCACCAATTTGACATTATGGTTTACGCACACACAACAAAATTCTAACACCTCCAACTGGTTGGGTGAAGGTTTCAAATTATTTATGTTTTCGCTTGGGTTCCTAGTGCGCTTGTCGCAATGCGGCGACATGATTCCTTAATATTGGATCATTACGTGCGTTGGTTGATAAGCGAATATGATAACCTGGCTCGGGTCATGAGCCTCTCGATGAGGAAGATGTTGTTCATTGTAATTGATGTTATACATTGTTATGTAATGTTTTAAGGTGATTGGTTTCTTTCTCACTGTAAGGGTTCTAGTCACTTGTGTCGTCAATGTTGGTTGCGTCGGGTTGATTTTCATGTTGTCAGTAAGGGTAGTCGTTATTGTTTTGTCTAATTGATTATCACATGTTTCATCCAGTTGCATGAGGTGCTAGTATGTTGGGTCAATGTTGTCTATTGCCTGATTTGCATGCGTTGTGTTCATCGTCAAGTTGTGTTGATTAATTGTTGTCGTTGTTACCTTCCTGCTTAAAAAAAAAAAAAAATTGTTTTGCATCGCATGTAGTCATAATGACGGGGGTCGTCACATATGGTATCAGTCATTTGTTTGAAGTCTTAGGTTTGAATCATAGGATCATGTTTATTAAAGTCTTGAGTCATGTTTTATACCAATAAATCACAGTTTTGGTTTTAAACTAGGTTTATGAAATTAATCATAATGCATGTACAAGAGTATTCATGTCATTATGGTGGTGGTCATTATCTGTAAAGAGGGAAGGTATTGGTCTTATCTGCATGTTTTGAAGGTCATCATCAAGTGGTTTGTCTAAAACAGGTGTACAAAGAGATTTAAAGTCACATCCAACCATTTGAGAGTCATGTCATGTGTAATATGAGTGTGCTACAGATTGGTTAAAGTTCACTGCGAATTGTTGAAGCTGCATTGCAAACTTTCCTATAACATCAACTTTTAGTTTTTTTTATCATAACTTTTAAATGTTGATCTGGGTTCTTCTAAAATTTTTTGTGGAGAAGCATTAGGATATTTTTAATTTGCTGAAAAAAAATCATCCGAACCCAGTTCTTCATTTGAATGAAAAAACAAAAACATCATCTACAGAAAGTTCACAGCGCATGCATTGCAAACTTTCATGTAGCGACAATTTTTAGTATTTTTATCGTCACTTTTAAACGTCGATCTGGATTCTTCTAAAATTTTGTGTGGAGAAGGAATAGGATGTGTTTAATTTGCTAAAAAAAATCAGCCTGACCCAATTCTTCATTTGAGAGAAAAAGTAAAAACATCAGCTACAGAAAGCTCGCAGCGTATGCACTGCAAACTTGACAGTTACAGGAAATTCGACCTGCTAGAAAGATGCCACCTATTAGAAGAGGATCAAGTTACTTCTCAGAGATCAGTTAGACATCAAGGGACACGTGCACCTAAAATTTATCTTCATTAAATATCCATGTAATGAGTTGTATGCAGTTGTATTTATTACTGCCAACAACTTCCTAAAATCTAGCAGGTTGTTGGATTTTTGTCTGTCTGTCTATTGCCACATATATCCAAGGAAAAAAATCCAATGCATGGGGAAATTTGTGACCTCCTAGAGATATTTTTGATATATTTGTCTATTTGATGATTGGAGGTAACTCTAGGAGAGAAGGGGGGAGAGTGGATATTGTGAAACTCATTTCTTCGCTTTAGACTATAAAAGTATCCAGATGATGTATGTAGAGACTTAAGATTCTTGAATGGTTGAATATCAACTCTTCTTCTTCTTTTACATTCTATTATTTTCTCTATTTTGATATTGTATATACCTAAATGATTTATCTTTAGAGATTGTTTCTATGAATTTACAATGATTGATTTATTGTCTTTGTAGATGCAAGTATTGTCAGAACATATCATCTTGTTAACCTGGAGGTTTCTTGTTAGTGATATTTATTCTATATGTGTGTCAAGGTTCCTAAATTAGTTTGGTTAATATATTAATAGTTTCTTCTTCATTCTTCCATATTTTCACTGTTATCTAGTACATTGATCATAGATTGTTCAAGTCTTGCTTGCTGAAGTATGTTTCTGGAGCTTTTGTGTTGATACTTTAAATAGCGTTTTTCATCCATTCACTACACCCTAAAACCAAACATCTAATATTTTCAAACCTATAAATTCGATGGTTACTAGGCTCACACCTATAGAATTCTAGGTGAGACTTCTACTGCTAACATTCTTGGCACTGTTGTCAAGGATGAAGTTGAAGATCTTCCCTGGGTTGTACGACAAATATTACTACTAGTTCTTGATGGTGAGCAAGGATTGGTTCCAAAATAGAATGCAATTTTTCACCATGGAGACTCCACACATTTGAAGAACTTGGTGATTCAAATCAAGTTATAGGACTCCATTGAGGAACGAGCTCAAACACAAAATGGAAGGAAGACACGGGAAGTTCAGGTATCAAGACATAAGTTTCCTTCAAGAGCTCATTTTTTTTTTATCATTTTTTTCTTGTCCTTTCCTTCATATATCAGGAGAATCATTTTTTGCTTTGTTTACTCTGATGACCATAAGCCTACTACTGTATATCCCTCTTTGAAAGAATAAGGTATGCATTCTTCTTAGATAGTTTATGTTGACCCTAGTCCTTCATCTGAAATATATGAGAACAATGTTTGTATTCAAATCCTTCCTGAACATGATCAACCATGTAACCATGTGAATGATACAATTGATTCACCACCTTCTTTAATCATAGTACCATTTTCTACCACCAGTGCTATAATTTTCAATCAATCCATTGAGCCTCACTTTCAACCTACTCATGTTCATCCCAGAAAAAGAGAAAAAATGTTTAAACCCTTAAAACTTCCACCTACTCTTCATCCTTACCATCCCAAGTTCTTAGAATATCTACCTCTTTTGTTGGAGGAGATTATATTATAGCCGAGAATAATTTGGGAGATTTTCATAATGTCATTGACAATTTGGAAATCATGCATGAGGATGTTGTTATGAGGTTATTTGTCAAATATTTGGTTGGAGATAATGCTTTGTGGTTTAAAAATCTAGAGGTTGGTTCCATTGGTTCGTGGGATGAGTTATTTGGTGCATTTTCAAGGAACTAGGTAGAGAAAAAATCTCTTGACTAGTACTTATCTGAGTTTTATGATTTTAAAAGAGGGGAGGATGAAGCTCTTGCTATTTTCAATAGGAGGTTTTATAGTTTTTATTGCAGCATGCATTTAGATATTTGACCTCCTGAATCTGTTGTCAGACTGTGTTATGTAACCACTCTTCATCCAGATTTGTCTCTTTTTCTCCTAGAAAGGAGGTTTGTCACCTTGCAACAAATGTTCATTGATTCTCAAGAGGTTGAGGATAATCTCAGATACTATGGAAAATTTTCAAATCAAGTTAAGGATGAGGAGTGGAATGCAGACAGAGTTGACAGTGAACATGACCAAGAAGGATGCCATGAGAAGGAGTTGGCAGAGTAGTCTGTTGAGGATCAAGTTGTTGTCTCTAATTTTGTTGTTTATGATCTTCAAGAAGCCTTTGATTTACATGTATATGATGAGTACAATGACTATGATGAGGCTGATTTCCAACAAACATCAACAACATCGTTTCATCCAAAAAAGGATTATTTTCAGTGGTCTTATGAAAGCATTCAACCCATTTATGACAGTTATGACCTTATTCATAGGGAAAATTGTGACTTGCTTGGAGGTAAGTCATTTCCCTTATGATTTTCTTCATTCAATCTTTTGAAAGAAAAAATTGAAGTTGTTTATAGAGTAGAGAGAGTTGAGTTGCAAAATCACACAGGTTTTTTGGAACATAATGGAACATAATGACAACAACCTTTCCATGTTACTAATGATCCTATGTTTCTATATATGGATAATTTTATTGATGTTGAAATGCATGATAAGGAAAATAATCATATTGTTTCCATTTGATCTAGGAATGATCTTGCATTTGAAAACTTAGAACAAGAACCATCATCATTTGAAGAAAATGAAACAATGAAGAAAGAAGTTTGTATGTTACTCTATACTTGTGAACAAGAAGAAACTATAGACACAGGGTGTCCTTTCCTTTTTATCGATCAAAAAGTGGTATTCACACATAGTCTTCAAGATCCTTTTTCATTTCTATTGGAAACATCAGAGAAAGAGACCTTTATGAGTTACCTATAATCAGTCAGTGGAATTGGTTCTTCAAATTGGATGAGTTTTCAGATTGGATTTAATTTTTAGTTTGAATTTCCATTAAGCATGGTTATGCAAGGAATTCAATCAGTGGATAAGGTCCTTGCATGGCTGCACTGGATTTATGATTTCACCTGATCAAGCATCTCAAATATTAGGCTAGAAGTAGGGGAATAAGTTCATCATTCGAGAATTTTTGTTTCTTTTAGCTTCTTGGTTTGTAGTAGATCAGCAATAAGACTCCATATCCCAATGGACAAAGTCACATGGTTTAAAATTTCTTGACATCTCACAGGGAGCATGCCATCCCCCATGGAGCTTGATGTTAACACATGGAATGTTCAGGAGTCAATCTTTTACTCATTTCTAAATTTTTGTTAGTTTGGTCTCAGAAGGACACCATTAGTCTTTGTCAGTCATGTAATCAATCCTTCCTATATCAGTCATTTTTTTGAATTCTTAGGTTTGAATCATAGGGTCATGGTTCTTAAAGTCTTGAGTACTATGTTATACCAATAAATCATGGTTTTGGTTTTATCCTAGGTTTATGAAACTAATCAGAATGCATGTACAAGAGTCTTCATGCCATTATGGTGGTGGTCATTATTTGTAAAGAGGGAAGGTATTGGTTTTATTTGCATGTTTTGAAGTTCATCATCAAGTGTTTTGTCTAAAATACATGTACAAAGAGATTTAAAGTCACATCCAACCATTTGAGAGTCGTTTCATGTGTCAAATGAGTGTGTTGCATATTGTTTAAAGTTTGTTGTGAATTGCTGAAGTTGCGCTGCAAAATTTCCTATTGCAATAGTTTTTAGTTTTTTTCATCATAAATTTTAAATATCGATATGGGTTCTTCTAAAAAAATTTGTGGAGAAGAATTAGGATGTTTTTAATTTTTTGACAAAAAATCATCCTGAACCAGTTCTTCATTTGAGAGAAAAAATAAAAACATCAGTTATAGAAAGTTCGTTGTGCATGCGCTACAAACTTTCCTATAGCAACAATTTTTAGTTTTTTTCATCCTAAAATTTAAATTCCAATATGGGTTCTTCTAAAATTTTGTGTGGTGGAGAATTAGGGTGTGTTTAATTTGCTGAAAAAAATTAGCCTAACCCAGTTCATCATTTGAGAGAGAAAAAAAACATTAGCCACAGAAAGTTTGCAGCGCATGCGTTGCAAACTTGACAGTTACAAGAAATTCGACTTTCTAGAAGGCTTCCATCTATCAGAAGAGGATCGAGTAACTTCTCAAAGATCAGTTAGACATCAAGGGACACTTGTGCCTGAAATTCATCTTCATTAAATATCCATGCAATGAGTTGGTTGCAGTTGTATTTATTACTGCCAACAACTTTGTAAAATCTAGCAGTTTGTTGGATTTTTGTCTCTCTGCCTATTGCCACATATCTCCAAGGCATAAAATCCAATGCATGGGGAAAGATGCAACCTCCTAGATATATTTTTGATATATTTGGCTATTTGATGATTGGAGGTAACTCTGGGAGAGAAGGGAGGAGAGTGGATATTGTGAGACTCATTTCTTTGCTTCAGACTATAAAAGTTTCTAGATGATGTATGTACAGACTTAATATTCTTGAATGGTTGAATATCAACTCTTCTTCTTCTATTACATGCTATTCTTTTTTCTATTTTCATATTGTCTATTGGTAAATGATTTATCTTTAGATATTGTTTCTATGAAATTACAGTGATTGATTTATTGTCTTTGTAGATGCAAGTGTTGTCAGAACATATCATCTTGTTAACCTAGAGGTTTCTTGTCAGTGATATTTATTCTATATGTGTGCCAAGGTGCTTGAAGTAGTTTAGTTCACATATTCATAGTTTCTTGTTCATTCTTCCATGTTTTCATTGTTATCTAGTACACTGATAATAGATTGTTCAAGCCTTGCTTGCTGAAGTATGTTTATGGAGCTTTTGTGTGGATACTCTAAATAGAGTTTTTCATCCATTCACTACACCCTAAAACCAAACATCTAATCTTTTCAAACCTATAAATATGATGGGTACTAGGCTCAAACCTATAGAAGTATAGGTGAGATTTCTAGTGCTAACATGATCTATTTCACATTATATCTATTTGACATATAGATGATTTAGTGTAGCTAGTTGGTTTCACCAAATTTTTTGAATAATCAATGTGAGGTTCACGATATTTTTGAAAATGTTGTAAGAAATTTACCATTTTTACTTTTGATGTTGAATTTAATATTTTATTCATTTACTTGATATATGTCTAAGAATTATCCAAATTATATGTTTCATTCATATTGTGTTGTAGAGTCCACCCACTTCTCTCGTTGCATTAAAATTGTTTTTAACACATAAAATTGTTTTTACACAAAATGTCTTTATCTTATCTTGTTACGTACATGTATTAAATACATGTTGAATACTTTATACGTGCGTACAAATAAAATATTTTTGTACTTAGTCCACTAGTTACTACGTGATATTGCATAATAAAAAATATGCTTGTACACATAAAACCCTTTTACCTGGATTTCCTTTCTATTGTCCTGGACATGGCCTACCCTTGCTTTTGTGGCCTTGCAGTCACATCCATCTTAATCACTTGGGTCAGCTTAAGGGAGCCCAGTACTTCACTAAGATATGCTTGTACACATAAAAACCTTTTATTATTTTGATGTATGACAATAAATACATATAAAAAACGCCTTTTATTCATCACCCCAAAGGAAGAACATGCTAACCTTACAATTAAAAATAAATTATAATTCAATAAAGAGCTTGACATTCCAAAATAATTTAGTTTATTTTCAACATAATTGATGTAAATAATTGTTAACTTTTCATATCCAACATCATAAAATGAAGACAAAAAACATAATTTGTCAATTATAGATAACCATAATAAAATGACACATCCACAAAATTAATGTTGAAAAACAACATGTACATATCAATCCTCATTTTCATCGCCTTTACTATCTTTCTTTCTTGGCATGCTAACATTATTGTTCTCAAAAATATGTTTTGATCTTATATCATGTTTTAGTATGAATCATCGGTCCCTATTCAACACATTCGGGTAAAAAACACTTGGTTTTAGTGTTTTGAGAAAACATAAGGCTCCTTCTTTTCATCCAAAATATTTTTAAAGGTGCAACATATTAACCCACTATCATGATTTTCCTTTACATTATTTTGGTTGAACATTCCACCAATTTCACCTAAAAATAACACATTGGAAAGATTAGAAGTCCACTTGCATGATCTCTTGTAGCTTTCCAGTGTAAACTAACTTCCCCTCTATTAAGTTCTAAACATGTTGGATAGCATGTCTAGATTTTTGAACTTGACCTCCAATCCATAGTCCAGTGTGAGACGTCCATCATAAACATCCTTAATGTGAAAATGATGTCCATATACCTACTTAGATGGGAACAAATGGTCCTAAAAAAATGCATAAAAAGGATATTGTCATATGTATAATAACCCAAACATTAATAAAAACATAATACATGTTATAATTTAGATGTGCATTTTATAGTTAATAATATACATGATGGGCCTCCATTTTGAAACTTGTTCTCCTCTTTTATGACCTATTATATACATATCTTTTTCCCTCTTTCATGTGCTTGAGACTCATTACTTACCTTTTCTCAACTTTCTTAAGGTATATCCATAATTGGAATTTAATTTTCCTATTTTCCTTTTTTTATAGTTAAAATAAAAACATGTTTTAAAGTTTTCCTTGATTTTTTATTTTTTTTGTGTTTTGTAAATAAAAGTGTAGAACCTTGTATTAATGACATCTATATGCTATACAGTGACAAGTGTTAGTGACCTATTCCGCCACAAGAGGGAAACTAGAATAGGTGGCTACTTGATGTTCATAGACTGACACATCATTATGAGTTCGAGCCTTGCTGGAGCTAAAATGTTTATCCAAAAAATTACAGTATGTCTGCGAAAACAAAAATATGCAAACTATGTTCTGCAACCTTCTGCTAAGGCTATCTATAGACAGAGTTTCCATGAATAAAACTACACAGACATAATAAGAAAAAGCTGCTAGTTCATCTATCTTGTTATCGTGGTATGCTAGACCAACGACTCTACAACTGAAATAGACAAAAACCTGAAACCTGGAGACATCAATCTGTAGCTGGTCCTAGTTTTCCATGTATTGTGTAAGCTAGGGTGAGCCGCTAACTGCAATTCAAGCATTTGGCACACGTTGGAGCATCCGTGAGTGCATCAAATAGGATATCCATTTGTTGGCTGAGGATGCTCTGTGAGTGGACCTGGTCATCCTATTTTTGCCTTATCTCCAAGAGGAGTTGGAGGTGCTCCTCCCCAAGACGGTTGGAAAAATGATGCGGTTGTTCCTCCTCCTCCTTGCTAGATTTGTTGGCAGCCCCAGTGGTGATAGCTTCAGTTGTTCCTGCATTGTTCTCCAACTTCCAGCATGGAGGAGTCTCCTCCTCCACCATGCAGCTTCCATCGCCATAGTAGGGGTCTCCTGGGTTGACGATGTGGGGGGCAAAGAAGTTGGTATTGAGAGTGGGGCATGCACCCAAGGGTGGTGCCTCCTCTTTTACCTCGCTTGGGATGCGAAGTAGAAGTGGAGATGAGGGGCAGTGAGCAGTGGAGGAGTTCACCTCCAATTTTACCAAATTGTCTCCATTGAACTGGAGAGGAGCCAACTGCATCCTCTGGGAGGTGTGTCGCAAGATATAAAAATGAGCTCTCTTTGGGGGGGGTAAGCCTGTTTCCACGAGAGAGGGTGTTGTTGTTGCGAGCACCCGTCTTGGGATTTCTATGCTCCCGAGGCATGCTGGGGGGGTGTGGGGGTGGAGGAAGGAAGAAATGGAGGCTAGTAGGAGATGCAGGGTTTGATGGAGGGAAACAGAGAAATGAAGATGGGGAATGAAGAAAATGGAATCGGGGAGAATGCCTCTGGTGCACGAAAAAGGTTGCAGAGAACAATGGTTCGGGAATTTTCGTGAGAGTCGAGAAGCATAGTAGGAAGAGTGCACCAGGGAAGGTAAGGAATGGAATGAAACCCCCAATTAAAGGCCTAGTTTCACCTCTTTCCTCCATTGAATTTTGAAAATACCACCACGCCCTCCATTGAAGCTTGAAATGACCATTGCATCCTCCTGGTATGCCCTTCCTGGCTGGTTCGCTCGCCCAATTCCCCAGTTAGGCACAAAACCATAAATCCTCTTACGGTGTGAGCCATGGAGGAACAAATGTGCAGGGGTTGGCGGTTGGGGTTAATAAATCCCCTAGTTGCTTAGTTTCAGCTATCCCTAATCACTCTCCAGGTGGCACCCCATCCGGGCAGTTTTCCTTGAATTATTAAATATATATGTGCTCATAATAATTTTTCTGACCAAAATTTATAAAAAGAATTAGCATTTCTAGGTCAACAAACCAGTTTATGAAGTCCCCGAGGTGTAGGACAGTCGGTGATGGAGTGTGTTGTTAAGGCACTTCGTGATGTTAAAGTCACTAGTTCGAAACCTACGAGGATAAAAAATCCAACCATGTTAAGGGTTGGTGTGGCTCAGGCCGGGTGTGATCCCCGGGTGATTTTGACGGCTTAGATGTCGCCTGAGTCATAGTTTCTTAGCCACAGGTTAGTCCCAAATTTCATGGACAAACTAACAAACAAAAAAAAAACACTTTATGAAGAATATTTTGGATACACATGAAAGGGTCGACCCTCAACATGAAGAATATTCCAATGAAGGGGCATCTTGCACATGTGACCAATGATTCCAACAAGACATAGCTTCTCAATTAAAGATTAACCAAACCGGATGGAAGGAATCCCACAAGTGTAGGAGGTATTTGCGCTTTGATTGGATGAGTGTGTTGATCGTTGTGCATGGGAGAATGGACCAAGCATCAATCTATTTAATTTATGTTTTAGAATTTTTTTCTACATTATAGGGGCCTCCCGCTCCATTCCTGGAGCAGGAAGACCCCCTTTCCTTGTATATACGTGTTCTTCTCATGAGAACATGGTAATTGGAGAGTGCAGGTGCATCTAGAATTCAACTATATAAACTTTGTCATTTGCAGAATTTAATATATACAAATTGTTGTTGGTTATGGGTGGAATTTTTCTATAATTTTTGCCTTGGTGAATTCATGAGCTCAAGAACAAGTCAAGCCTTGAGGGGGGCCACTCGAGGTGAGGTATTGTTCTTTATTTTTTCTTTATAAGTACTTTATTTCTGTAAGTTAATTTTTAGTTTATCATTGTTTGATGTTGCTTACTTCTTTCAATTAGATAATTGTTGTCTTAATTTTTTGTTCTACTCTAGTTAGTTGTAGATAACATCATGATGCTATAGGATCAAAGTGCTACAAAATTAGGAATCCATAGTTAATTTTGTTTTACTGTAGGTTTATGTTTCATCCTTTAAAAGCATCCTTTGATTATGGTATGAATGATAGAATGTTGTTTTAATTCATAAGTCTGAACAAAGCTAGTTAGTATGATTATGAGTTTAAATATTAGAGGTCTTACTCTATGAGGTGCCACCAGCTAGGTTGGGGGTCAAGAAAACTGTGATTCAACCTTCTTATGATTTCCTTTGTTTTATTATTGCAATAGTTCCTTAGCTAATTTTCTAGATTCAATTGCACAACAGTGGTAAAAGTCCTTCTTTTGTGTATACTGCACTGAGAGGCTCACCAGAATAAACTGAACTCTGGGTTGACAATTTAAATGATAAGTGTAATATGACACCAACAATAGGAAGAAATATTTACTTACTCAAAGAATTAGGTTTTTTTCCATAGGATCATTATAGGAACAATACCAAGCTAAAGGGAAACTCTAGGGAATCGTCGAGTGCATTTCAAAACCTTGCACATAGTTTTATCCATAAAAAATTCTCACATTATAACTAACTATGGAAACCTACATAATTAGATTATTAAATATCATAATTATAAATTCTATCAATAAATAATAATTATATCAACATTATCTTATTATTGTAAAAATCATATATAATAATACACAATCAACTATATTATTATAAATGTAAAATAAGTTTTTTTTTCACATACTACAACAATTATATAAATTATGCATAAGACATATTCATATATTTTATTATTACAATAATTATAGCAATTATGAAAACATGCACAACATATATTTCTATATTTATTATTATACAATAATAATAAAATAGTTTGTATTACTATTATAGAGTGTTGTCTATTTGTTCTAAGTTTTGGCCCTTTTCGCTGGAATCTGACAACACGAATTTGGAAGAAATCACAATTTGCTTTTGTCTAAATTGTATTTTTGAATGTATAAATGGATTCAACATGCTAAAAAAACCCTAGGGTACTTTGATTATACAGTCTTAGCCACTCAAATCTACAGATTGAACAAAAAGGACAAAACCTAGAATGTTTAGATTACGACATATTATAGTACAAAATATAAATTTATATAGTAATTATTACAGCAGTATAGTTTATATAATTATGTAATAGTATAGTTTATATAATTATGTAATAGTATAGTTTATATAATTATATAAACTATACTATTACATAATTATATAAACTATACTGTTGTAATAATTATTATATAAATTTATATTTTGTACTATAATAGTAATACAAACTATTTTATTATTATTATATAAAATAGTTTGAATATTATCTATGAGGTGAATTGATGAAGTGAATATATCTCTACGGTGATACAATGGTGAATATTATCTTTGTGGTGCTACTGCATGAATATTTATCTCTGGGTCTATGGTGAATCTGGTTTGCGGTAAATCTGATCTACGGTAACTCTATTAGTGACTATTCAAATTCTTCCTGAATCAGGTGCACAATTTTCTTATTTATTTATTTTTCTTTTCAATATGAGTAATTCACCATTAATACCTAAATCTAATAGAGGAAGTTCTAACAAAGTTACTCTAGATCCACCTAGATCTAGAACAAAACACACCAGAACATGACTCTTTCCTTATGTTTTAAATATTGAATTTACTAACTAAAGAGGGATAGGTGACATATTGTTTAAACGCCGCTTCCTCTCACTATCTCCATCCTAGCTTCATTCCAACGCTCATACAATGATGAACCTGCAAAAGAGAGAAACCAACCAAAGTGATAGTAATAGCATAAACTCAATATAAACCTATGTATGTGATCAAGGAATCATACAATAAAACACAACAAGCTTTGAAGGAAAGAATCGTATTACTGTATCATATTAAATGTGAAATAGATATTACAACCATGGCCTTGATGTCGTAAGGTCCCTTCCAACTATCCTTCGTTCCCCACACACTTCTTTCTCCAAGGATTTTGAGACCATGGATCTGATAGCTACTCACAACCTATCTTGACAAAGCAAATCTCAAAGCCACTCTAACCAAGTTAACAATCCCAAGCCAAAAACAACTTAGCCCTTCTCCATGAGAGATCCTCTCCTTTTATAAGCTGAAGAGGATAAGGTGAGCAGGTTAGGATCATCCCACTAAATCATGAAATCGAGTAAGATCCAAACCATTCGGATGCCACCTCACCACGGAAGTTTCTCCTTCTAGAAGATTCGAGAAAACGCTTGTTTTTCCCACGTGTAAGCATTCTCGCACCCTGCCTATAGAGCAGACTGTGAACTCCTCGCGACCTAGCTATGATGCATCTTCCGAGAATCAGGCATTCTCGCACCCTAGCTATAATACATCCTACGAACTTCCTTTTTTTATAGGGTTTTTACAAAAGAAAATTCAACTTCTTTTCTCAGGAAAAGTTCTTCTCCCTTCCTTCTTCAGGAACTTAGGCCACTGACCCCTCTGAAGGCAACATATAGGTTTACATCATTAACAGTCATAGGGATGATGAAAATAATGTGTAACAGAAGGAAGAAGAGGTGGGTGAAAATAACAATCTTAGGGACAAGATTAAAGAGCTAGAAGACAAACTAATTAAAAATTTGGCCCTAAATAGTGTGGAACACAAATTGGATATCAAACCTATCGAAGAGGAAATGAATAAGCTCGTAGAGTTAGACCATGAGTAGAACAAAAGAGCCGTGAACCTCATAATTTTTGGTATAAAAGAATAAAAAGATGAGGACACATTAGAAATAGTCAAGGAGGAATTAAAAAATAAATCACAAATTGAAACAATTGGTCTTATAGAAGCAAAAAAGTTGGGAAAAAAAATGAAAATAAAGACCGGTTGATTCGGGTTATGGTAAGCTCTACTGTCCAACTTTAGATCTTACCATAAATCTATTTGGCTGATAAACAGATGACAAAGGTAACTTTTTCAACCAACTTTGAGACCCGAAACTAGCCTTTTGGATCTGGAGAGGGATCTCTCAGAAATGGCGCGATCTTCGTGCAGGATATGACCTTGAAAACAATGGCTAGATTTGACACCTATGGTAAAATGGTTTCTGGTTATATTGGCGCAGAAAAGTAAAACTTGAGCTATGGGGTCGATCTGAGGAAGAGACGAAACAAATGACTCAATGACTGGATTCGAGAGGAGAAGTCTAGGCAAGCAACAACCTTCAGTGTAAACCGTAAAGTGTGGTGGGAGAAAAACACAGGAAGTAACTCAAGAGCGCCACTGTGGATGAATTCAGAGTTAGATTGAGAGGAAAACATTTTGTCTAAGTGGCACGAACAAGGGGTGTTGTACAGCGAGTCTGCAGGTTCAAAAATTCATTCTGAAATAGACAGTATAAGATATGAAATCAAAGGTAACAGGAAACACATATGCAAAGAAACAGACACAATACATCCAACTATCACAACTATCATCTTTTCATCAAATCACAGGACCTTTGCATTAAATTTCGGTCAAGTAAAATCCGTTTAAGTCATTTGTCATTGTAAATAATCGCTTTATTTTTGCGTCGAGTCAGTAGGTCAACAGAGATTTGAAGCCCAGAGTGAAGGCCCTAAGCTTATGTTGAAGTCCTAGAAGTTGTGTCAATGAGTCTAGTTTGTTTTATGTCTGTCATTTATATTGCTTAGTGTCTAGATATCAAATAAATCCCAATGGCCAGGCACCTGGTCTACTGTTCTTTGCTACCTCACAGGGAGGATAGCATCCCCGCTGAAGCTAGCTATTAGCGCCGCCATTTTTCTTTCCATTTAGAGTCAGTTTCGAGTCACGTTATGATCCATGCGCCCAAACATGTGAAGTCAGGTACGTAACACCTTGAGTTTGAAGTTAGCAAATGGTCGGTTGGCCCTTGGAAATGGGAAAGGGTGTTAGAGTCGAAAACTATATACGTAGTACAAGCATGTATTTTCCCAAAAGGTCAAGTCTCGTTAAGAAGCCAGTTTCTACGTACCCGATCAAGTCAAGTGGTTAATAAAGGTCGCGTCAAAAAGTGAAACAGTTATTATCAGTTCATCATGAAGGTCGAGGGAATGAAAATTCACAGCGTTCATATTATACATGCACAACAGACCGTATCACTTACATTCCACACGTGGGGATTTTCCATGAACAACCTGAAATTCGACTTGAAACATCTCGTCGCCATAAATTCATTGGATTCCATCATGTTTTCCTCTCTTGGCCAATTCATTATAAATATCAGATGCTCAGCATGCCCTCCAGTCATAGAACTGGGCCTAAGCTCTTTTTGCAGTTCCCCCTTGCCAATCCAGTTGGTTCAGAACCGTTGCCCAATGAATTCATTCAAAACATTACGCGCAGAGTATACCTTGGTCAGGCCATGGTGGCTTCTCAGAGCAAAGGAAAGGGCGCGTGGAGCGGCAGAACTACGAGGTCTGAACCTCAAAGAGATTGGAATTATTTCACACCCGCGATGACCATTCCCAAAGACGTGGAAGAAACCATTCTTTCACCTATAGAAGAGACCATATTAAGTCGCGGAATAGCTGAAACAAAGAAATTCATACAGGAGAGGGAGACAGCAAGAGCCTCCTCCTCCAAACAACAGTTTCCTCAGAGGAGGGGTAGGCCGAGAAAGAATGAGGAGATCATGAACACTAAAATTCTAGAAGGACCGCACGTCAGATTGGCAGCTGAAGAACTACTCAGACATGTCATCCAGCTAGAACCTACCAAGAAATCGAGCCGCAAACGCGGGAACAGAGCAAGGAAAGTGGACGTCGCGGGAGAAAGTGAGGGAACTCCATCTCAGCAGCTTAAGTAAGAAAACATGGCTATTGGTGAGCTTTATCAGGAGAACAAGGAATTAAGGCGACAGCTAGTGACAAGGACCGCAGAAGCATCAGTTGCACAAAGTCACGAAGGGAATGTGGCATGGTTGAAAAGGCAGCTTAGAGAGGCACAAAACGTTATTATCCAGCTGCGAGAGGTGCAAAGGTTGGCAGAATAAAGGCACACAGAGCATCCCAGAGAATGCGAAGCGACCGAAAAGGAAATCTGCATGGCTCTTGCTAGCGCACCAAAAGAGAAAGTTTAACAGGCGACATTTTCTTCACGGAAGTTTTGAAGTGATACGCATCCTCTAAAGAATCTTGCCATTTTTTATAATGGTCGTGAGAATCGAACAATTGTTTTCTGCGCATAGCTCCCCAACAAATAGGTGCATAACATAAGACAAAACCAACAGTGCAGACAACAAGTTTTGACAGACACCTATTCACTAGGATACCCGATCAAGAGATACAATGACACATTTTTCCCACCTCAGATTCTGACCGACGATCAGACCCCATGGAAAACCTGAAGATGGTTGTTAGTGGACAGGCGTGATTATTACCTACTTTGGGATAGTACCATGCGAAGAGTCTCTGGCGCATGTGGCGTATTTTTTCTAGTTTAGGGTTAATAGTTAGAAAGTAGGGCAGCCCAAGTGGCACCCTCGTTTATATGTTTCATCTTTTCGATGTAAGCCAGTTTGGTTGGAAAATTGAGTAAACAAATGCTATTGTATGTAATATGAGTTTTTTGACCAAAATTTAATGCAAAGGTCCTGTGATTTGATGAAAATATTCTAGTTATGATAGTTGGATGTATTGTGTCTCTTTCTTTGCGTATGTGTTTCCTGTTACCTTTTATTTCATATCTTATACTGTCTATTTCAGAATGAATTTTCGAACCTGTAGATTCGTTGTACAATGCCCCTTGTTCACGCCACTTAGACAAAACGTTTTCCTCTCAAGCTAACTCCAAATTCATCCACAGTGGCGCTCTTGAGTTACTTCCTTTGTTTTTCTCCTGCCACACTTTACGGTTTACACTGAAGGATGTTGCTCTCCTATACTTCTCCTCTCGAATCCAATCACTGAGTCATTTGTTCTGTCTCTTCCTCAGATCGACTCCATAGCCCAAGTTTTACTTTTCTGCACCAATATAACCAAAAACCATTTTACGATAGGTGTCAGATTAGCCATTGTTTTCAAAGTCATATCCTACATGGAGATTGCGCCATTTCTGAGAGAGCCCTCTCCAGATCCAAAAGGCTAGTTTCGAGTCTCAAAGTTGGTTGAAAAAGTTACCTTCGTCGTTTGTTTATCAGCCAAATAGATTTACAGAGTGATAAAAATTGTCTTCATTTATAAATATTCTACCTTTTATACAAAAAACAATCTAGATAAAAATTGTCCCTATAAAAGCTTAGAACAAGATATTTACAGTCTGGGAAATGAAGGCAGTATCCTCATGATAGGAGACTTTAATGATAGAACTGCAACTAATAAAGCTATTAACTTAAGCAACTATTCCAACCCTAGTCCTCTGAGACTAGATGAGGACCTCGTTTTAGCTAATAGATACAGGAGAAATTCAGAAGACTTGACCAAGAATTTATATGGTACTAAGCTAATAAAGATTTACATTTCTCAATATCTAATCATTTGTAATGGTATAATGAAGTGGCCAAAATCTAACTAGATGACTTGTATCCATGGGATGATCTAATCATTTGTAATGGTATAATGAAGTGGCCAGAATCTAACTAGATGACTTGTATCCATGGGATGGATAGCAGTGTTGTGAACTATGTGATATCAGATATCCTTGTTTACAACCAAATAGAAAATTTTTACCTTTTAAACGACCATGAGCCTGACTATGATCATAGACCTTTAACCCTAACTATAAACTTTGTCATACATGAAAACCCTCTTGAAGATAACTCTAGTAACCAAAGACATCTACTTTTTGACAAAAAAAAATCTAATCTCTTTTTAAAGGACTTAAATGTATAATTAAATCTTCTATCATATAAAAAAAATATTGTAGACATCTATCATAATTTTTCAATAATCCTCTCTACCTCCATAAAAAAATTCTCTATCGAAGTGTTGTGTAAAAATAAGAATAGAATTTCCAACCCTTGGTATGATAACGAGTGTAAACTTGTTAGACAAGCCATTAGGGATGCCTATAATGAGTCTTTGAAATATGATAAGATTAATAGATACAAAGTCGTAATTAAAAGAAAAAAAATGCACTACATAAATAGAAAGCAAGAGAATATTTTGCACCTTTCTAATCTAGATCCAAAGAAATTCTAGAGGTAAATTATGACTCGTAAAACTAAAGAAAATTATACGATTCCTTTGACACACTAGAATTCCTACCTTAAAAATATTTACGAATTTTATAATGTCCTGGACAAAATTCCAAAAGTTTCTACAGAGGATGACTTTTTTTCTATAGAAGACATAAATTTTGGGGTTAAGCGACTTGCAAACAGGAAATCTAAGGACATCGAGGGATACCAAGCTAAAATATTAAAAATTGGAGGGCCTATTTTGATGCCCCACATACATAAGGTCTTCAATTTAGCAGTCAAGCACGACTTCCCTAAACCTTGGACTCAAAGCCTCATTGTACCTATTTTTAAAAGTGGGGATAAAATAAATCCCTATAATTATAGGACCATTATGATTAGCCCCATTTTATCCAAGCTACATGGAAGTATTTTTGAAAAGAAGATAAGCATATGGCTAGAAAGACACAAAAAAAGAGCTAAAGGTCAGGTCGGTTTTAGAGGTTATCATTCAACTATGGACCACCTTATCACGCTTAGGATCATTGCAGAGGAGTGTCATAACAATAAAACCAATCTCCTTTGTTGTTTCGTTGACTTTAGGAAATATTTTGACATTGTTCCTAGGACCAACCTTTGGAATAGGTTTGAAGAGCCAAACGTTCCCTACGATCTTAGAGTTGTTGCGGTAAGGTTGTATGAGAAATATATTGCCAAGTTTATGAGCACAGAGGGTTGGTCAGGAGAAATTAACTGTAATATGGGAGTCAAGCAAGGTTTTCCCCTATCCCCTACCCTTTTTGGCATTTACATTGTCAAGTTAGAAGATTGTTTGGAAGCCGCAGGTTGTGTTGGACCAACTCTTGCTAGAATAGTAATCATCCTTCTTCTCTATGCCGATGATATTGTTCTTATGGAAAGGAATCCCTATGAACTTACTAAGAAACTTAGAATCCTCAAGGACTTTTTCTCTAGTACAGGTATGACAGTGAACAATGACAAAACGAAGGTTATGATCATTAAATCCAACAATATCACCTACATTTTTTTTTTATATGACAATAATATCTTGGAGGAAGTTTATTTGTACAAGTATCTTGGAATTGATATTCATCACAAGCTCAATTGGAACTATAACATTGAGAAAGGGATAAATGGAGGGTGGAAATCTTATTATGGGTTTGAAAATAATTGTAAATTAACAGACCTTTGGCTATGGGATAGGAAAAAGATCATCTTTGAGACTCTTGTCACTCCTATTATCTTGTATGGATGTAAAGTTTGGGGATTCAATATCTTTTGATAATCCTGGAGAGAGATAGAGCATATCCAAAAGAATTTTATAACTTATAATCTCAAAATTAAGGGAAATACAACCTATCATATCCTTCTCATCGAAGCGAGCCTTTCCCCCATTGAGAGCACAACTATGATTAGGTACTTAATGTACACGAACAAGATTTAAACAACATGGATAACAAGAGGCTCCCCAAAATTTCTTTAGAATCTAGCCAAAATCACCAATGGCTCAAGCGGGGATGGCATAATGATGTAAAGTCTTGGCTAAATCATTGGGGAATAAAAGAACAAGTTATTCTGCAGAATATCGATGATATTTAACATATTGTACAAGCTAAATTTAGGGAGAATCTTTGGTGCGATAAAGAATTAGAGGATAAAAGAAAATTAAGATATTATAAGGAGGTGGTTAACCAGGGTCCTTGAAGATCAAAGGTATCCCTCTTTTTGACTAGTGTAAAGAAGAGAATCAATATTGCTAAAATAAGAACTAATTCTCATGAGCTACATAGTGAAACTGGGCATTGGACAATCCCCAAAACAACATAGCAAGAAAGAATTTTTCACTTTTGTGACACCAAGAGGGTTGAAGATGAAAAACACTTTCTCCAAGACTGCCCTGCATATACCCAAAATTAGATCCCAATTTCTAAATATTTGTCAGAATACCAACCTTCCTAACCTTCTAAGTCATCAAAACTTTAGTGATCTTGGAACACTTCTCTTAATGCTTTTCAAGCATCGAAATAACATTTTAAAGAAATCCAAATAATCTCTTGCTTTTCTTAAGGTTCATTAGACCAATTTTGATCTCAGTCGACGTTAACCATCATTATTATCATAATTATTATATAGTTTTTATTAATATGATAGTATAAAATATATAATTATTTGACTAATATTAATAATTATAAATTTATAATCACTATATCTATAGTGATACATTATAATAAGAATAAAAATAATATCTATTATTTTTTTTTTTTTTGTAAGTAAGTATTTGTATTATATATAAAAATCCTTCTAAGAACCAGGATCAAGAGTACATGCACCGAGTCTAGAGGTTGTAATTACTGAACTGCTCCATCAGGAGAAACCAGTTCAGCCAACCGTATATAGCAAGTAGCAAAAATTACTAACAGTTCTAGAGAAAACCAGACAATTTAACCAAACCAGACGATTTAACTACCATGAGAGCCACTAGAGCTAAAGTATGGAACCAACTGTGTATAATCTGGGACATACTCGGGCAAGAGGCCAGGCCAGGGTTCCTCGATGATGGGTGTCCCGCTGGCAGTCCATTGCTTGTCCGTGGCGTCGTTGCCTTTGTCCTCGTGCACCTGGATACTGGTGTCCTTCTCCTCCTCTGCCGCGTCTGAAACTGCATCGTCGTTCCCATCTACACTGCATGCCGGAGTCTCCTTCCTCACTAGAGCAGTCATGGTCTCTGAATTGCCTGCCTTTCCGTCAGACTGCGGGCTTCCTGCTGTGGCAGCTTGCTGATGGCTGCTTGAATGGTCGCTCGCAGTGAGAGAGACGTCATTCGAATCCTCAGGAGCAGCTGGAGGGGGAGTGGCGAGAAGCTGGAGGAGGACTGATAGTCTTCCTTCCATCTGTTGGACACGGAACTGGAGGTCATTCACGCCATCAAGGAGCTCAAAAACTAAGTCGTGCAGAATGGCGGTGTGTTCACGCGGAAGAGCGGGAGGGGGCGTCTGCAGATTGCTACGGGGTCGACCATGGCTCGGCGCCGGGGGAGGAGAGGAATGCTTGACAGAAGGAGAATGCCATGTCGGGGTCCAGGAGGTGTCAACGACAGCCAAACAGTCGAGAGCTGGGGTAGGTGAACCAGAGGGCGAGGAAGAAGTGCGAGGGCGTCGAGGGTGCCAGGGAGAGCCCCTGCGTGGACGCAAACGTTGTCGCGGCATGGTGAAGCTTGGCATCTGCAGAAAATCTGCAGAGCCAAGGTGGAGGATGAGGAGCACCCGAAAGACCATGAAAACCACAAGACCCGAGTCGAAACCAAACAGCCAGGCGAAAATGCAAAGAGGATGCTGCATAGTCCTATGCATAAAGGTGGTCGAGGGGGTTGGTTTAATGCCCCACCCATCGGCTTTGAATGTCATTTAATGCCCGGGGGTGGTGGCTTCAGTGGGCACGAGCCGAGCACATGGCTCTGTGCTCCGCTGGCCTCCCCCTTCCGCTTCTGGACGCCAGGTGTTGGGCCCGAACACCCCATCCGGGTGATAATATCTATTATTATTAAAATGAATATGGTTTGTATTATTATTATGACATAAAAATACAATAATCAATCATAAATTAATTGTTAATTAAAATGTTTTAATAATAGTATATGATAATTTTGTATTAAATATTATATTAAGAAATTTATTCGTACATTTTTCAAAAAATAATATTTATATCAATATTATTTTATTATTCTAAAAATCATATATATTTGGACAGAGTCAACTATATATACACTTATATTATTATTATAAAAAAGTTATATTATTAATATATACAAAATTATAAAAATTGTGTTTATATTTTTAGTCCCTGCCGGAAGGCCAAGGGCAGGGACTATAGCGATGAGTTCATCGCTGACTTTCAATTAGTTGAAGGTTGACTTCGCAAATTTTGTAAAAAAGCTAATGTTTAACATAGGAAATTTAAATACTTAATTTTT
>ML824495.1:24091-36826 GCA_009831015.1 Picea engelmannii | reverse complement strand
TTTATTATGGTGTGATATAATCATCTATGATAATAATAATTTAATGTATAGTAGTCAACTTTAATTTAAACATGTACTTAAAAAATCTATTAACGTGCTAAATTCCATAACATCCAAGTGTCTTTGACATTGTGTATTTTATTTTAAAGGTGCTTAACTTTATAATAACAAGATATCGATGATACATTCCGACACCTCAATTCAAAATAAGGTAATAGTTGTAACTTGTACCTACCTTTTATTTTTTAAATGCTTTTGCTTTACCATAGAAGTAGGTTATTGAGAAAAAATTGAAGTTATAAATTTGGATATTTGAAATTACACTATTGATAAAATCTTAAAACTTAATCTGTGATTAATCTGTGAAGAGATTGGAGATCTACGTAATCAGATCAATTACATTATTAATAAAATTCTAGAATTTAAATCGATTATAGATTTAGGTAATCAAATCAGTCAACATCAAAACCAAAAGGTGATTGCTAATGCCCCGTCCACAATTAAATTAAATTAAATTAAGGATAACTATTAAACAGTTTTCTAAACAATTTGACACCTTCCAATTGCCGTGCCTACGGTCCGTAAAATTGGCGCACGAATAATAAAGTATTCTGGTATCTCTCAAATTTTGTCGATGGTTGATTTTTTGTAGTTGGATTTTCCGATATCCGTATCTACAATCGAATTAAGAATTGCCAATTCTTCCAAGTTCCACCTACTCTTATGTAATTAAATGCTGTCTCTTTTGTCAGCGACATTAAATGTTGTTTCTTTATCAGCAGCGACATTAAATGTTGTTTCTTTATCAGCAAATCACCATGGGTCATACTGTGACAAGATTTTTCTTATGTAATTAAATGCTGTCTCTTTTGTCAGCGACATTAAATGTTGTTTCTTTATCATGGCTCATACTGTGACAAGATTTTTATAATAACCCATATATTCAATATATAACTTGTGTATCAAGAAAATAAATATAAATGGGGGATCTGTTGGTTGCTGCAAGTCCTTTATCTTAACCGGTTATATATATTTTGAAAGTCATGTTTTTTATATCTTATTACGAAAGAAAAGTGTAATTCTTTCCATGTTTAATATAGAGCAGTGGTCTAAAAAAAAAAAGTCAATGTTCACTTTAAATAAATAAAGGAATCAATGTAAATCTATCTTACTTTTAAATCTAGCATGTGTTGAGAGGGATCTAGTTCTTTAAAGTGAAAACCTTTTTTAGATTGAAGAAATTTGAGGAAGAGTTTGCACCTCAAGAGATTTGATCTCTCTCAGTGCATGACAAATTTGGAATTAAGATGGATATACACTAGTAAATGTCTTATCTAGGAGACATAAGATGTGTTAATTAACTTAGCATACTTTTGGCGTATCTATCTACAACTTAGTTTAAGATGGAAATAAATTACATTTTTTTTCTACAAAAAAAATCTAGTAATTTTATTTGTAAACACAAAATTACATTGGTAGATGTTGAGAAAGCATTCAAGTCTACCTTTACAAGCCTATAGCTTTAGTCAAAAGACTATCACATGAAGTTCCAAAGTTTTCTTTCAAAAAGAAAATCTTAGACTAGAATCTGTTCTAGTGAAACCTCGTATACGGTTCTCATCAAATTTTTCAAAACAGTATGATCTTTTTTATACACTGAAAAAGTTTAAGCAGTCTACCTAAAGGTAATCAGTTTGTCTTTCCATGGAGAGACATCAATCAAATAGCGCTAAAGTAAGAAAAAGAAAATTAAAACTAAGGAGCACGAACATATTCCAAGGAGTTTGCAAGAGTGTTGTCGGTGATCTTCCAGATCCCATTTTCAAGCGCTACTCTAGTCTTAGATAGCCTATTTACTTCATAGTTCTTGTCCATGTAAACATGCATAAAATTAATGTGAGAGAAGGTTGATTTTAGAACTAGGATGTCATGAAAAAGAGGTTGCAATGTGAAGTTGTGCAAATCAAATTCTCGTTTCATCCATTGAATCACAAGCAAAGAGCCTCCATAAGTTTGGATTTGAGAAATTCCATTTTCCTGAGCTAGCATTAAGACCAATTTTAGAGCCACAAGTTCAACAAAGTTATTTGTGTCACTACCCAATCCAACCTTAAAATAGAAGCTATGAGTGGGGGAGAGATGTTGGATTCCCTCGGCCCCAGCTTTTGGGGGCATACTTGGGAGGTTCCATAAAAAGAAACACGCATAAAATATTTATTTATTGTTTCTTCAAGGGAGTGTTTTGGGGCACATCCTTTCTTATATTAAGGAAATGAAGAGAGGATTTTCATACTTTGAATGACACATTTTAATGGCATGGTATCCTTATCTTCAAAGAGCTTAGAGTTTTGAGCTATCCAAATTACCTAGGCTATGGTTAGACGGGGAGATTTATACCACTTTTTGTCCTTGTTCATAGACCAGTTGTTGTCAAGGGATTGTTCAATGGAGTTACCCTTCCAAGCATTGTTTGTCCTAGTCAAACAATCGATTTCCTACCATACTTCTAGAGTATATGCACAGATCATAATAAGGTGAGAGTTGGTCTCAAAGTCAACTTTGTAGAGACAACATCAGCCTCATCTCTCATAGCTTCTTTTTTGAAGGATGTCCCATGTTAAGGCTTTATTTTTTAATAGTAACCACATGAATATTTTTTATTTGGATGGGCATTTGAACTTCCAAAGAAGCCTTGACCACCAATATTGTGGGCCATTTTTACCCTCAATAGCAAGTGCTTTGTATCCTAGTTTGGGATGATAGTTACCTGTAGGACTCAAAGACCGAATGAGTTGATCTTCTTGGTCATTCAAATTTATGAAACAACTTCTTAGCTTTTGAGTATAGTGTTCCCATATTTCTACATTTTCCTCTCGGAGTCCACTCTCCTCCCAAGAAATCCACTAGTGTGACCTATCCAAAGTTTTGAATCATCGAGCTACTTGTCTCAGAGTATGGTAGCCCCGACTTTTCAAGTCCACGATTAGTTGGGGTGGGAGCCTATAGGTGTCATTGATGTGAATCTAAGGGTCCAAGCTAGATTCGACTTTGTTACCTCTACCAATTCTCCATACCAACCAATTTCCCAATATAGGGGCATTCATAACCATTTCTTTCCAAATTATTGATGCATTAAGAATATGTTGAATTGGCTTTTTTACCCATTCCTTTATGGATTCATGAGTAATATATTTATCTTTGATTACCCGTGCTTAGAATCTAAAGCCTTGTATCAGTCTCCATACATTTTCTTTTGTGAGAGACTTTGAAAAAAGGAATATGTTCTTTAGTCCCTATCTACCTTGAGATTTTGGAGTAGCAAGGTTTTTCCAGGAGGCTAGAACCATCCCTTTTTACCTACTTCTCCAAATTAGACAAACCTAAGACTTAACCACCTAATTTTATCTAGGACCTTTCAAAATCCATGCCAATGAAATCCAATATATGGGGATGGCTTCCTATACTAACTTGACAAGAACCAATCGACCACCTCTACAAAGCCATCAATTGCACCATGTATTGAGTTTCTTCTCTATCTTGTCTATTATCCATTTTCAGTCACCTTTTTTATACTAGCTGGATTTCAAATTAAATACCAAGTATTTTATTCCATCATCTATATCCAATACCTTTAAAGGAAAAATTGGAAATACAAATATGTTTCATTCTCTAAGAGGCCCTAGTAGGAGATTGTTGACTTGTCAATGTTAAGTTTCATACACATTGCCTCACAGAAGAGGTTCATGATATCTCTAAGGTTTTCAAACATTCTTATGGTTCCTTCACAGAAGATTAAAATGTCATCAACTAAGAGTAAATAGGTGACATAGCAAGAAGTACTAACATTTATACCTTAGATGTTTCCAATTCTAGTGGCCTCTTGAAGATATATAATGAGTCCCGTAATAATGAGAAACAACAGGTGGGTAGAGGACAACCCTATATGATCCCTCTTTCATACTTAAAGAAGGGAGAGGCAACACCATTGATTAGAATAGAAAATGATACCAAGCTAATTGAACTCATTACCCAAGTAACAAAACCATGACATAAAACAATATTAATAAGGATGAGTCTAATGAAAATCCAACTCACCTCATCAAATGATTTGGAGAGGTCCACCTTAAAGGATAGGGATTTAAGGTTCCTAGATTGATTAAGTGTATACTCTTCTATGCTATCTCCACCGCCTCATGAATTTACCTCTCTTCTAGGAATCCAAACTGGTCTAGAGAGATCTCATGAGAGATAATTCATTTCATCCTCTTGGATATTATTTTGGAGATAATTTTTGAAATGCAATTAAAGGGAAATTGTTCTAAATATCTCAAAACGAGTGGGATTTTCTATATCTGAGATCAAATCTAATAAAGTAGTATTAGAGCTACTAATAATTTGTTAATTTGGTTTAGCTCGAGTTGTTTGTATTGAGAGTTGTTTTCCCCCCACCCAGGTTCAATTCCCAGAAGTGACATGTTGAGCTCTTAAATGAGTACATTATTGAAAAAAGCCTCAGATTTCTAAAAAATATGGTTTACCCTAGGTACCATCCTCTAAATCAGGGGAAGTGCCCAGTGGGTTTCCCGAGGAGTGTTTCCCTTGAAAAAAAAGAGAGTTGCTAATAATTTCCCAAAGTTTCTAGAGACCTCTACCACACATTGAAGGTCCTATTCAATAAAATCAAAACAATTTTTTTTTTTTAAACTAAAAGTCCATTTGACCTAAGAATTTTATCCTTTTGGAAGCTATGGAGAGTTTGTAAAATATCCTCTTTTCCTAATTCAACCATTAATTTTTGGTTATCTTCTAGATTAACAAAGCTTGGAAATAAATTAGCCAATTTCATGACTGCAACTATGATTTCTATGGATTCTTCTTTAAAGAGAGAATTAAAATATTTTACCCTTTCCAAAGCCATTTTAGAGAAGATGATAGTCATGGAGCCATCCTCTCTCTCTCTCTAGCTTCCAAACTAAATTAATGTTTTTTCCTATTATTGGCACACCCATGGAAAAATTTAGTATTTCCATCCCCTGTAACAAGATAAATCTACTCTTGATTCTCCATTCTTTCTCCCTATCAAGTAGGATCTGCCTTTTTTTTAATCTTCTAGGAGTTGTATCTCATCCTTTTCATTCTCTATGAGGAAACCAAATCCTTCTTTTTTATATAAGGAGTCTAAAAATTCTTTATATTCTCATAAGATCCTATCATCCTTATTGTTTTTTTCTCAATAGACCAATTAATTGCAATATTCTTTACCCTTTTTAGGTTTTAATAAAATTTAATGGAGACTTATTAATTTGGAGAAGCATCAAAGGGATTCCATGCATATTTTAGTTTATTTTGGAAATATTCATCCTTTAACCAATTAGGATTTCATTTCAAGGGGTTGGAAGGTTTCTCTTGTACTAGAAAAACCTCCAGGAGCACATGATTGTGGTTTGAGTCTAATCTTAAGGAAAGCCACTAGCATAATATTACAACTATGCTATCTATAGGAGCAATGTTATCTCTGATTTATTTAAGAAGAATCCTAAGAGGTTATCAACTTGATCTCTTGGTCCCCAGACCTCAGAAGCCACTAGAGAGAAGTTTAAGTCTCTACTAATTATCACTAGGCATTGTCCAATCTAGTCCCTAATGAAAAAATATTTTCATTGTTCCATCATGTCATAATAAGGCCCATAATATATGTTTATACAAGTTATTTATTTTCCCAGGTCCAAGGAGAAAAGGGTAGTTCCCAACATAGATACAAATGTACATAAGTTAGTTAGGGACAATGATCCTTTTTTCCATCCTATGATATTCCTCCTAGATATTCCTAAAGAAATAAGACAAGTCATTAATAATCATCTCCCCATCTTTCATAATATCTTGCAAGAAAGTGATTAATGGGATGTGAACTTCAATTACTCTCTCAAGGTCCATTTTTTTTAGAGGAAATTTCAATTCCTTTGCAAACTAGGGTTAGAAAAATAATTTTGGAACATCCCTCGGGCCATTTTCTCTAAGGGCCCCAATCAGGGATAGTTTTCTTCGAATTTTGACTTTAGGGTTAGCTTGTTTTTATGCAAGGGAAATGAGGCATTTTCAACCTTTATAAGAGGGTTCATAGTCATTTTTTTCTAGCATCCCCAATCCTCTTGTTATCCCTCCTAAAAAAATAGGGGATCCTATAGTTCTAGACCTAATATTATATTTAAAAGTCTTAGAGGCTTGAGAGAGAGAATGGGAATCCTTTTCATGTGACGGACTAGGAGAGTTTTCATATATTTCAGGTGCTCGAGGTAGTGACCATACCAAACCATCTAGGGAATGAGGGTAGGAGGTATGTCCCATTTAATTCCAAATAAAATAGGAAGGAAGTCACTAATTTTTCATGGTTCAACTCTTTTAACCCTACTTCCCAGGACCCAAAATATAGGTTTTCATTCATTGGGGTATCAAAAGAAAGAGGAGAGAGTTTCATATTTGAGTCAATCTTGAATTCATCTTGATTTTGTAGTGGGTGTTCCAAGATAAGAACATTTTCCTTTGATGGTAATTCTAACAGAGAGATATCCTTTGGTAGGATATTAGAGAGAGACTTTGGAGGAGTCTTGTTCCCTAGACTTTAAGGGGTTCTCTTGCACTCATAAGGCTCCTTTCGAATCTAGACCTTCCATTTATTGGGTAGAGGACATTACTTTTCCAAATGTCCATATACGTGACACCTTACACATTTGAAAGGAATCCCATCATAGTCCAATATAAAATGATTGGCCTTTTTATAATAATGATGGAATTGACCAGACCTTTTGTGAGGTCTAGTCCAATAAGTAATCCAACCATTCCCATATTCCCCATGTCTTTGTAATAATTATTTTCCTCATAGAATAGACCCATGTATTTACCAATTTTGTTCAATACTTCATC
This sequence comes from Picea engelmannii, assembly GCA_009831015.1. NCBI lineage: Eukaryota > Viridiplantae > Streptophyta > Pinopsida > Pinales > Pinaceae > Picea > Picea engelmannii. Next base: position 29,905 of record ML824495.1, on the reverse strand, counting down.
TGAACATAGAACCATAGGTAGACCCAGTAGTTGAACCCAAATCATATAGTCATTCATATGGGATGAATTGACATTGAATTCCACTTAGTTCGTCTTCTTAAGAAAGAGATATTGAAAACCCCATTGCTATATTTACTAAATAATTTTAATAAAATACACCTTTGACCTAAGGATCCATATCATCCAATCTTTGACTAATACCATTCAATGAGGGGAGTAACCTAACACTGCAATGAAGGTTTCTTTCATCCATAATTTTAGGGTTATCCCTTAACACATTTTCTCAGGAAGCGGCCCACCATGGTTGAGTCTTGAAGATCCATAACTTCATTCAATTTGAGATTATCTCCCAAGTGTAGGTTTACCTCCTAGGCCTTCTATTTAATGTAATTTTCCTCTTCCTATCTTTCCCCAGTCCTAAATCTTCATGATCATATTCCAAGGGTTTAGAAATGGGAATTTCACTCATTAAATTACTTGTGAGCATACCTCCGATGAAACCCTACTCGATATATCCACCTACGCAATTTTCCTTGCCAAGAAATGAAGAGTGAAAGAATCCTGGAAGTGGTTCTAGATTATCATCCTTCAAGGGCCTTAATGATCGAGGTATAATAGTAGGTGGTAAGTATGAATGCTCATCAATGTCCTCACTCAAGGAGAAAAATACCCAGCCTTTCAAATCCTACACCATGTAACTTCAAATATCACCCAATAAGTTGACATGATGGCTTAAAACATTATCTAACGTCATGGTGTATGGTCCTAGCAACCTGGAAATATGACCACCAGACAATTCTTTTTCTAGATTACCCAATATTTCTATATTTTCTTCCTCTAGGAGGTTTACTCCAATTTTGATGCTTCTGTGTGAAGGAGGTCCATACTTGAGCTCAAGATCCACTTTATTGGACCATATTTGATGGCCCTCTAATGATTTTTTATAGAAATCCACAATTTTATCCTCCATACTGCAAATAAACCCTAGTAATCTATAATGTTCCATGTTGACTTGCATATGCCTCCATATAGTCCATCCATTTTTCCCAGGTGTTATACTTGTATTTTCCACCATGTGACTTGCAAGGAAATGATTATATGTAATGAATATGAAATTACACTTGCACCAAGGAAATTGCTCATAAAAATCCATAAAGAGCCTTTGTCATGTTTCTTCCTAGTAGAAAGACAAACAACTATGGGTTCCTCATCCATTAGGTGTGGTTGGTAATATTTTTCCTATACTAAACTGATGGAAACCCATTATCCATGTTGAAAAAACATAATCATGGACCATATCAAAATAATATTCTCTCACCTAGACCCTAATCACACTAGTGTTGATGCCCAACACTCAACAATTATGGAAAATGACAGACTAAATATCATTTCTTCAATCCATTAGCACAAGGATGCTTTGATGAAAACTATAAACTATTAGCCTCGTCCCATAGATGTGTTTCCTTCTTATATGTTCTCTGAGAGGATAAGAATAAGATTCATGACATGTGAACTAAGAAAATACAAGTCATGTACAAGTTCCATGCTTAATTATGAACTTTTTCCAATGCATTACTCATTGACATCCTCGTAACTCTCCATTTCTCGAAGTTATAAGGGGTGGTCACTGGTTTTATATAGGAAAACCACAATTGACCATCCCTAATCTTATGAGGAACCCATGGTCAATCACCCTTCTACTAGGAAGAAATGCATCCAAGACTCTTTATGGTTTTTTATGAACAATTTCCTTAGTACAAGTGTAATTTCAATTTCATCACATCTAATAATTTCATTGCAAGTCCAATGGTGGAAAATACAATTCTAACAAATTACCCCTAATCCATGAGGATAGAAGAGAAACTGATGGCTAAATTATATTAAAAAAATATTTGTTGACAAGTGGAATAAGGAGGAGTTTTAAAGACCAAGGGATTAGGAAATACTTGCAAGCCAAAAATTAACCAATAAAATATAGATTATCCTCAAGGTAGGCATACCCATGCTCGGATATGGACACCCACACAATACACTACGGATCCATGAAATCGAATGCAAGACCATGGCCATGAAAAAGTACATGGTGAATCTATGTCATATAAAATATCACGACGACAAGAAAATACAATGTGGATCTATGTCACAATATACATCATGAAGACATTTATCAAAAATGAGAGTGCTATTGTGGTCTTCAAAGTACTTATCTAAGTGATGTATTCGTGTGCAACTTGTAAAGGTAGCATTGATTAGAGATGCTCCTAATCCAATATTTTCAATGCAAATCCATCAATTACACGAATCCACATCATACAAATAAATGAGATGATGTCGAGCATGGTAGGAACCATTTGATTACCAATCATTTATTAATACCATTAATAGATGCGAGGGGATGCACCAATAATGAATATGGAACCCAATCTACATAGTAAAATATGGAAAGTGTGAATAAAGGATCTGATGTCGAACACCCATAAAATCGATTAACCATGGGTTAATGATGTAAACCCACTGTTAATCGTGAGGACTCCTACCACTGATGTCGACAAGTCCCAAGGTATTATCTAGTTTCTAGATCCACTTCCTAGATAATGATTTGGAATTGATACGAATAAATCCATTGAAGGAGGTCCTTAATGTATCCCACATAATTTGACATGAAGCAATAAATGAGATATTTTTTGAAGAAAGAAACCACAAAGTACTAAATTACATAGGGATGGTTGATCTGAAAGGTCAACAAGGCTGCATAATGGCCAACTGAAACTCAACTTTTCTTGAGCATATATCAAAACATAGTAATGACCTGGGTAGAAATGACTCAAAAGGACCAACAACATAGTGAAACAATGAAGGAGGCATTGAATCAATCTCCATAGTGAATGGAATAATAACTAGTTGAAGGAATAAATAACTCATAATCATGGTACAATTCCTAAGGAAAGCTAAATCCAAACTACAAGACAATGATGCAAATAAATTCCATGTTCAAGGGTAATAATAGTTGACAACTGTGACTCAAACTGAATAAAGATTTAAATTCTTTCCCTCCCTTTTATTTTTCATATATTTATTTCTTTTCCATGTTATAATGAGTGTGAAAAAGATATAAAAATATGCTACATTGGAGAAAATGAGTGGATCAATGGTACTAAACTACATTCCATGTACATGGAATATACCTATGCAACACAAATGAAAAAAAGGTGTTGGGCAAGTGATGTCCACTCATACCTATTTTCTCCAGGGATATGTGGTCACAAAATAGAGGAAAATGGATGCAAATGGGAAAAGTTCGAAAGTGTGTGCAATGGAAATAAGGATAATCAAGTGAATGAAAACATAGTAGTATTAACCAACATGAAAGCAATAGTAAGCACACACAGTTGTAATACCCCAAGGCCGAGCCCCTTCTAAATTGTAATTTTTCTTATAGGTCGGTGAGCCAAGTGGTTATAAGATGAAGGACTTATGTGTTTATTAGGATGGTGAGCTAGATGCTAAGGCCAATGAGCTTGATTTTTGTATATGTAATTATGCAGAACATTAATAAAAATATAAACAATGTTGCGTGTAGACCGACCACGAAGCAGAGTTGTGGGGGACTAAGCTCTACTAGGTAGGGTAAGGAAGGTGGGCTAAGTATTTGGGCCTAGGGGCTAAGATAGGGGGCTTACCTCTAGAGGAATAATATTTTAATATTATTTCCTGAAGACTAAGGGAACATGATATGTTTTTGTTATCCTAAGTTCCTGGAAAGTGGGACGTAGGCTAAATGGAGCGCATACAGCTCCAGGAAGACAAGTGTCGACCTAGGCACATTCAGCTAAAGCTGAAGCATCATCTCATGTTGGGGATTTCGCTAGTCATTTTGCCATCATCCACCTGAGTTTGTTGGGATCTGGGGTGTCTGAACCATTTTTCCTCTACGTCTGCATCTGCATGCCCGCGCATAGTGAAGGAAACCCTCACGGGAAGGTAGTTCATATTCCATTCTCCCATCCTGCACGTGAACCCATTTTTTCTCTACGTCTGAACTCTGCATACCCTCATGCATCTCTGAAAACCAGAAAGGGAAGCTGACCTATGCGATTCGATGAACCCAGTCTATCCACACCTATAGATCTGAGTTTGTACCTTAACCATTTTTGGGTTGTTTCTTTTTGTTGTTTGAGTAGTGTTGTGTCATAATTGTTGGTTGTGTGGTCGCACAGTTCCTTGACAGAGTGTAGCTTGCTGTTGTTGGTTGTTTCTTATTAAGCCTTGATATGTCCTAGTGTTCGATTGTTTCCTTTTTGGGTGTCCATACCCGTTTTTCCCTGTTGTTGTTGTTGTTGTCAGGCCTGTGAGAAACTCTCCCAGGTGAGAGAGTTTGTTGGGAAGTGAGTTCTCCTGGAAGGGAGTCATGTAGCAGCCATAGTACTCTAAGACTTTTGATCCATCCCATTGTTGAAGCCCAAGGTAAAGGAGGTGTACTAGCCAATGGAATTGTATTTGTGAAGGTGTATCCTCCTGGGGTGGAGCAGGCATGTGGGGAATGAGGGTTTGTGTGTTGTGGGTGTAAGTGTCTCCTGGGATAAAAGATCCTTTGTAACGACCTCCTCGTTATGACAACAACTCTGATAACAGGTGCAATTTTTTTTTTTGTTTAAGGTGTGTGCGCGCGTGTAGAAGTAACATACACACTTGACTCTACGTCCCACTCGACATCCAACAAGACGCAACCATGATGTTCATCACAAGAAGACTGAAGGCACACAACGAGTAACTGCAAGAAACACATGACCATAGACACAAGGCGCACAACACAAACATTTAACGACATACTGGGTTATGCATAGTATGAACACAGAGGGAAGGATCCATAGTAACAGATCTTACTATTTCTGCACAGGAAAGCATGGCGTTTAATCTTAGTTCGCTGCTCCGAAGAGAGAGAAGGTCAAATAGGCTCCTGGCCGACTGCTCAGGTAGAAACTAGTAATCTCCGTCAGGTGTGTCGCAAGAGTGGAAACCCTGCCTTTAAAGGGCCCGAGACTCTTGATACGACACTGGAATCCTTACACAAAAAATACACACAGACAAATATACTAAGGCTACTGAAAGTGTCTAAATCCCGCCTGACACAAGCGGTCCAAGCAATGCAAGCCAACCCAGTACAACAAATCAACAGACAATCATGACCTCTATGGACGACGCAAGTCAGAAGGATTCCGCCAACGACCAACCACTAGAGAGACTCAACGACATAAAAACAGACCATTTACTCCACTGATTTCTATTAACAACGAGTTACCAACCCAGTCTTAAATTATGTACATGAATTAAATACAATCCCCGTTTACTGAATCATAATAATTGATTTCCCTTAGAATTAAGGACCCTTCATTTATATGTTATCAATCATAATGAAATTTCCAAACATCACTGTAACATACCCATATCATCGCCCTTATAACACAAATCATTGTAATTAAAATAATGGTGACTTACCTTGTTGTTGTTAAAATCAAAGGAACTACCAAGGACCTGACCATAATAACCATGTATTTATTTTTATAAAGGAACATCATAGTAAATTAAACTAATAAGGCTTTCATTATAGAAACATTGCAATAATAATAAACGATGATTAACACAAAACCACATGGGAAACATATTGTGAAACAGATTGTAGAAGTATTTCAAGGCATTGTAATCTAATCTAATGATCACTTTACACTTCCGGTTACCTTAACAATATATAGTCGTTATATAGACCACACAGTCTATATACAGTCGTTCGGTTAGATTTAAAGTATGTTAGATTTA
>ML824494.1:104281-121525 GCA_009831015.1 Picea engelmannii | reverse complement strand
CCCTTTTTGAATTGGGGGGCTGATTTTAGTTTTTTAATTTTCCTATTTTTTGTGTTTTAGGAGCATCCTGAATGTGGAGTTGGAATCTCTCTATACCACCTGTTGATCCTGCTTATTCGATTAAAGTATATCCCCCACTGGGAATGGGCAGGACTTAGTTGGTACATAGATAATGGAGGCAGTGGGATCATTTCTTTAGCGCTTGCAGATCGGAAGGAATTTTGAATGGATTTTTCCCCATCTCACTCAAGTGAATCGGTTCTCTGAAATATTCCCGACAAACGGAGAATGAATGGATAGGAGTTGCAGGCTATAATGTATTGTACACCCGAGTGTGAAATTTGTAAATGAAAGTTTCTTACCATCACCATCGATCTGTTAGTAGGGAGAAATCTTAGTAACCGAGCCAGCCCCATACTAATCACCTTTCTTTACTCTTATGTGTGGCATTCATTCTCATTCGATAGAATCTCCTTTTCATAAAATTCATTTGTCCGAGCCATGATGAGAGTCGTGTGTCATCATTCAGGGAGGGGTCTCTCTTCTTGTGAACTTTACCCACGCCTAGAACATTGTCTGAGACAATTTGGTTTGTAGAAAGAGAGTCGAGGAGACTCATTGAATCTCCATGGATTGAATGCTCACTGTTTTTTAATCCTAACAAGCATTCTCTCTCATGCTTCTATGGTTTCATGGTAAGACGTCTTTCTAACATTCTATTAAACAATGTCGGAGCCTTTTTTGCATATCCCTCTTTGTAGTATCCATAAATGATGGCTGTGATAGTATGTAATTTAGTAGTAGACCTCTTTCAACCATTTCATTAAAGAGTGAATTTTCCCATTAATCATTGCATTGTAAGTAACATCTCCCATATAACCCCTTTCTACCATTTCATCACGCAATTTGAGTGCCTCACCAGGTCACCTGTCCTACAGTACCCGCCAATGAGCATTGTGTAAATTACACTATCAGGAACCAAGCCATTTTGCTGCATTCAATTGAAATAATTCATTGCCTGATGCACTAGTCCTTTGGAATGTACATTGATCAACAAACTATAAGTAATAACATCCGGATCAAGTACATTTCCTGCCATTTCATTATAAAGCTTGACCTTTGCATTGCCTTTCTTGCAAAATCCATTTATCAATATATTGTAAGTAGCATTATTAGGGACCACGTCTTTTTCCAGCATTTATGTCCTAAGCTTCCTTGCTTCCACAATTTTTCCATCTTTGTAGCGCTCATTCATAAGAGAACCATGTGTGAGGACGTCAAGAACTAAACCCTTTTCAGTCTTAGCATTCAAGAAGTTGAATACCTCGCCCAGTAGACCATGCTAGCAACAACCAAAGTATTATAAGTTACTATTTCTAGAGAGAAACCCTTTATTTCCATTTCGTCTCGTAAGTTATTTGCTTTTTGGAGCTTCCTTTCTTTGCACAGAGCATTGGTCATTATGTTGAATGTATTTACATTTATGGAAATTTTTCTGCTTTGGAAAAACAATGCCCGACTTTTACAACAATTTAATATTGCATAAGATTATTATTATCCAAGGAACCATATCCAAACAAACAGTAACTTATCCAAACAAATAGTAACTTGTCTAACAATAGCCATTGGACGATGCAGAATTTCAATCATGGTAACATTATAACACACAAGTCCATACAAATACAGCAGAGACGAAATATAGGTGAAGATGTTCTTAGAAGCATTATCACAAAGAATGATTGTAAAAACAGTACAGAATGAGAAAATTCGACGTGTACCTAATTGATTTGGCTGTTAACAAAAGTGAAGATTGATATCCTCCATTGTATTACTGACGTCGCTGGAGAAAATATCATGCAATATGAAGAGAGAACCGACATATTATGCAGTGGGAGGAAACAGCTGATATCACTGAAGAAAATATACTAGGAGTGAGCAAAGTTCACTGCCTTTTGCAATTGGCTACATCTTAAAACAATACACCGTCTGCCAAAGAGTAAACTGGTTGACATTAGCCAGAGTTCTTATTTTTGTAAACATGGTGCTACTTAATATTACGAACATCCCCGCAACAACTGAACAAACTTTGGAGTAGCTTTGCAACATTAGAAGCAAGCAAGAAGAATAATTATGGGATGCAGAGGCAGTAAAGCAATCTTGACATTTTTGTCAACTGGCAGTCAAGAAGTAGACCGAAATTATGAAATGAAATTGCCAAAGAACAACATTTCCATGGAGGATGTTTCCATGTAGGATAATAAACAGTTACTATCAACAATTCAATAAAAACATACTACATCCTCGATACTTTTAACTGTCCACTTTAAGTCGAGAGGTACACCAAATATAATGGACATTGCCACTACCAGTTCTAACATCACTAAAAATAGGCATGAGCATAACAAGAAAGACTTGAAACTAAAATGCCTAAACAGTCACAAATGATGAAAAGCTCTGGTTATAAATGGACATACACAACTGCAAGTTAAGTAAAGTTGACTATTCAAAACCAGTATAACACTTGCCTCAACCTTGCAAGATTCCCTGTTTTCAACAAATGATGTCTTTACAGAGCAAAAATGTAGACTGTAAAATCCGGAAATCAAATCTTCAGATGACAGAAAAAATTTTAGAAAACAAATCTAGATAAAACCATCTGAGCAGAGGGTTCAAGAAAATGTAACTTACCAAGATGCACCTTAAAGCAGTGAAGAAATTGCAAAGCAAGTAGAATATTACCTTATTAAATAAAATGTAAGTAGCCATAATAATAGAGAAATTGCAAGTCAACAACTATGTTCTGTGATAGGTATAGATCATTGCAAAATTTTGCAACAGACAATACAATGAGAACATCACCAACAGACTCATCTTTGAGAACTTTACAATCAGTAGTTTAACAGTCCAATATATCAGGAACTAAAGCCTGTCAGATAAAATCTTTTTGGCAAAGCATATATGATGAAGTCGCCTCAAAATCAGAAAGAAAAGAGCCTGGCATCGATTTGCATGAACTAGTTCATATTATTGAACTGTCGACCCATATGTCCACAAGAGACACGATATAATACCAGAGCTGCTAATGGACATATAAAGCCATAGAACAAATTTACTGGGAAAGTGTGCAGAAAATATTGAATAGAAGATGTACAGGAACTTCTCTTCTTACCAACAATCATAGACAAACAAGTTCACTCCCCATCAGCAAAGATGGTCTCTGGTCTTTAAACATAATCATTCAAATATACACATCACATCATAACTGTAAACCTCTGCCAGAAAGAATAGTTAAGAGGAGACAAATAACAGTGAAATGAAGAAGGAACAAATTAGATATAACAGAGGAACATGTAACAGCACTATAATGAACTCGCAACGAGTACTAAATTGAAATGAATCTAAAACACCATTTACAGAGAAACGCATAGAGCACCTGTAACTTCCACAACATTGTGTGTAGCTGCCTTTACATTCAATAATTAACCTTCAATTTCTTTATCATAAAGACAGTAAATAACCTCTCTCAAAGGCTAAAAATAACACTCGTCTTGATCAAATTGAAAATTTATGACTTAATATTTAGATTAACAAAAGGAAGCATCATGCATTTATAAGATTCAACAGATTTGTTATCAGGCTATCACTATCATGAACTTGCTCTTTGAACAACTGCCTGCTTCTTAGGCCTCCAATAAAGCTTCTCCATAAACAAAAAAATTGAATTGTCTGCATCTTGAATTGAGTATAAATTGTCTAGCTAGATATCATACCAACCTAAGTCCGCCAGCATGCTCTACAGACTGATACACAATTCCATTCTCTGTGAACATACGGCTTGCTAATTTGGCCGGATTCGTACTTGGATTAACTTTTAATCTGGGGACCTCTCTTGAACCATCTGAACCTGTCAAGTCTGGCAAAACCTCGTTCAAAAACTCCTCAGCAAAGTCTCCATCCTCATCTACTTGAAGCTTTTGTGAGTACCAACTAAAGCCCTGGCCCAACATTTAAAACAAAGCTATCAGGCAAAATAAAAGCATTCATAAACGCAAATTCAAAGATAATGACCTTGAAAATCTTAACATCAACAGAAAGCATAGCATTCATCAAAGGATGTTCAAAGATAAATAGCCTTTATCCAAAAAAAAAGCCTACACATTTTTTGCAAGAACTTCAAAATAAATAACTTGCAGACAATACAGTTCTTGCTTAACTGGTGAATTATGTAGATAGGCAAGGAAAATACCAATTATTTGTAAATGAATACAGAAAACAAGGATCTCAACATTTTAACTGTTTAAAATAAATTTTCAAGAAAATGATCTTCCATGCATCCATCAGATACGTAATTTCAAAATAGATAAATATCTCCCATGTAACCATCAGATAAGTCATGAAGTATATCATTGAGGTCATAGAAGAATCCAGAAAGAACAGGAAAATCCTTCAAGCTTTCAGCTCGATCTCCCCCCTACTTTTTCTCTGGGTCACCAAAGGTCTCAGTAAACACATATTGCACAGGTTCGGCTAAAACTATTAGAGGAATTCAATTGACGTCTGGCGTAAAAGCTACCCATCTAATGTTTGTGGATGATCTCTTCCTGTTTGGAAATGGGTCAGTAGCTGAGGTGAAAGAATATTGCAACATTCTGAAGCTCTTCTGTGAAGCTAAAGGGATTGAGATAAAACTAAGGGAATCCTCTATAAGGATCAATACGGTCACCCAAGCCCACAAGGACATGATCCTGCAATACCTGCTTTACTCAGTTCATATCTTCAAGGGCAGCCTAGTCTACCTAGGCTTTAACCTAAAGCCACTCAATTGCACATTGGACTCATCAATGGATAGCTATGGCCGGCTGAGTAATCCTTGTAAAGAGTATACTAAACGTAATCCCTGCATATTGGCTCTCACTTGGGTGCATCCCTAAAAGAATACTCAATTCATCAGACAGCTCATGCTCAGATACTCGTCGAAAATTAATCAAGAGGAAGGTGGTTTCCCACTTGTCAGTTGGGAGGAAGGTTGAAGCCCAGAGAATTTGGTGGATGGGGCATTAAACATATGCTCCTCTTCTCAAAAGCACTGGCTGCAAAGGGTGGATGGAAGATAATTGCAATAAGAGGCCTCTGGCAAAACATTTTGTACCACAAATACATATTTCCATCGACATCTGAGGAATGGGTCAGAACCCCAAACAAAATCTCCAGGAGAAAGTTGAACTTTTGGAACACCATCAGTGATTCCCTCAGCATCATTGACCATCATCTATGTGGGAAGATAGGGGATGGTAAGTCGGCAAGATTGCAAGTGTACAACTGGATCAGGAGAGATGCAAACTACAAGATGCCTAGACTTCTACAAGTGGAGTTTAATATCAGGCACCACAGATTCTTCGCAGACATTGCTATCCCTTTAGCCAATCTCTCATTGGATCAGATCTTGCAAGATAGTATCGATTTGGGCTTATGAGGGGAGACAATGAGAAAATGGGACGATTCAAGGCCCAACTGATCATCCCTGGTAATCAAGCTGAGGGATGAAGAGGATGGGCTGCTTACTTCAGGGAACTTACTCAGTAAAACTCATCTACAGGACAGTCTCTGACTGCCAGCTGCTAACAGTATCAAATGGTGGTGGATGTTCCTATGGAAAGTTTTGCTCCTCCCAAAACTCGTCTTTTCGCTCAGCTTTCCCTCAACAACTCATTACTCAATTGGGGTAATCTTCAAAGACAAAATCGGGAAGACCCCGGGGGCTGTACCTTTTGTGAAGAAGCTCGGGAGGCAGCTCCACACCTTCTAATTCACTTTCATTATACAAAAGAGATCTGGAGTGCAACTGATAATCTATCCAAGACAAAAGGACAGTGAGATGGTCACTCACTAGAGCACTCCCTCTACACGTTCTTTGGCCACTATGACTCACCCGCAATACAGTGGGATGGCCACTCACTAGAGAACTCCCTCTACACGTTCTTTGGTCACTATGACTCACCCGCAATACTTCTATCTTCCAGGACAAAAAGCTCACTCATATGGAGGTCTATCACTCCCTAAAGCCAGCATTGGACCTGAGCCAGGACCTAAAAAAGGAAAAGCGGACCCATGCACTAATCTCCCCTAATCGCAACAATAGGATGAGCCTTAGTCAGTTCAATGGGGCAGCTAGAGGCAACCCTGGGCAGAGCAGCACTGGGCGATGGCTACATCTCCCATACTCCTCAAAAATAAGGTTCAAGCTGGGATTAGGACTTGGGTCAGAGAATCGTGCAGAACTCTTAGTTGCCAGCACTCTCCTCTTGATCACATTGGATCATGGCGTCTCCTCAATCAACGTTCTCAGGGACTATATGGTGGTTATAGGATCGCTGTCATTGCAGAAGAACAGCATTCAACACCAAGCAAGCATGAGAAAGGTAGCTGAAATTTCCTCGAGATCTGATAAATTTCCCTTCTCCCACATCTAGAGAGAGCTCAACACCAAAGCTGACTCATTAGCTAAGGCAGGAGTTGATCTGGTTACACGACAGCTGGTTATAGACATTGACAAGGGAGAACGACACCCTGTTCCCATCGGGTACGTATTATAGGGGAGTTTCTGCCTTGGCCTGTGCTGTGCATGCACCCTTGACATCTCCATGTATCCTACACCAGTGTATTCTGGTTGACTGTACTCAAGCTGGCTTTCATGCTTTCTAGACTTATTCTTTAAAGCATTTATGCTCCTTTGCTTTATATTTTTTGATTTCACTGCACCTCGGGCTATGAACCAGCACAAGTGTATTTCTTTTATACATCAAAAAAAGAGAGTAAGCTTCATTTTGGAAAAAGACATCAGATAAGTAATTTCAAAATAAATAAAGACTTTAAATAATAAAAAATGATATTTAGGAATTTATCAAAAGCAATATTTTGAAGAAAGGTTTTCGTAACTCTGATTATAACAGTTATGGCATGCGTTTTAGTTTATTTCTTATCCTGAATGTAATCGGACTACAAGCAAAAGTGATATGACTAAATTGCAAAGGAGAAAGGCTAAGCTTCATCCTTGGCATTTTCCCTTTGGCAGGTGGCATGACTATTAAGAGAAATTCAACTACCTATATGAGTTATACATATGGAATATTAAATACAATAGCATGATATCAAAATCCCAAATCTAGATCGCACCTATAGCCATATAAATAATTGTAAGATATGAATGTTATCCCTCTTCACTCCTTTGACCTTGCACTGGCATCTTCGAAGAGTTGCAAGGGATCTATGTCCTACGAGTCATATCCGCATTGAGGATCTTCTATGTCCTACCAGTCATATCCGCAATGAGGATCTTCTATGTCCTACCAGTCACAACATCCGCATTAAAGTTTTAAACAAAAGAAAAAAAACTAACTCTAACTTAACTGCTAAGTTGCTGATCAAGCAGTATCTCGAGTTACTCAACCAAGTTTTGTGTTCTCACTTTATATCAGCTGCCACTTCTTGCTTTAAAAGTTTCAAGACACAATATCAGAACAGAAAGATTGTGGCCAGCTTTAGAGAGCCTTAGAGTAGTAGTTTCTGAGCTTCGAAACCTTGGAGAGAAATAATTTATTAATTTTCTGGTGGGTTGAAACTTCAAGTGACTAGCAGTGGAGATGGTGGCACTGGGGCAGTAATGATTGGACTTTGTCCTTGCCCATTTTTATCATCAATCGATATATCATATGTGTCCTTTAACGAAATCAAGAAGGGTATTGTTGTATGTTTCATGCTCTCTTTCTCACTCACACGCACTGCCATACGTGTTCCCGGGAAAGAAGGGATACTGTATAGCCGTCCTGAGACTCCTCACCCCTCCCCCCCCTCTTGTCTTTACCCAAAACTCAGTGCAACATCTTAGCATAGACAAATTACAATTCATTATGGGTTATTATGGAACTCTATTGAATTATTGAATTTACTGAAACTCAATATTAATACTTTTTTAAAGGTGTTAAAATTATAGGAATCGTGGCGGTGCCAGCGCGGATCTCCTAAGCCACGGTGAGAGTGTGGGTGCCTAATAAACAACGAATCATGTTTGCGCCTGAACTCCACCAGCTCAATATCGGGAAAAAACTGTAGAGAACTATGGGGTTTGGTAAAAGCTGCATTTAGGTGGCATCACCCTCAGTCCGCGTGCAAACTGATATCCATGGCTCTTTTCGCCTTTGACTACCCCGGAAGACTTAATAGTTTGAAGGATGCAATTCGTCAGGTCATGGATTTGGGTCAATTTACCTGGAAGTTTCAGCCTAGGCAGAGGGAAACAAATTACAGCTTACCATGAAATTTGTTAAAATTTCAAACATCTCAAAGCTACATAGAATTGCAGAAATTCTGTTGAAAACAATCAAAATTTTGCAAATGAAATAGAAACATACCTGCACGCCACCATCACCTGATAAGCACTGGCAAACAACTGGACCCTGAGGCACAGAATCAGCTGGCACTGCAATCTTTACACTGAAGCCCTGAGAAGGCTTAACACAATCGTTAACAGAAACAGGGGGCTGCTGTTGCTTTTCATTGTTTTCTTCCTTGACAAACAGCGTTCCTAGACGACCCAGAAATCTTTTAACGAATCCAGCCATCCTAGAGCTGTTCTGTGCCCTTTTTCTGGCCAGGTTTTCAACCCTCTAGTGTCAAATCTGAAAAATTTACAAAGAAAACTTACTTGAACAATGTCGTATTCTCAGGCCTATGAAGCCCGGGGATCTTCCTTCCGGTCTTTATCTCCCTCGATTTCTCTTCAGACATTCCAACCCTCGCCTGCACGGATTCCCCTCCCCTTCCCCCACAATACACGGCAGATATCAAATTGAAAAACCCAACAGCAACCCACACCTCTTCAAATCAATTGTAGCAAAATGCCCCTTTTTAATGTATTTTTTTCAGAGAAAATGAGATCCAAACCTCGACCAAGAATAATACTGAAGCCCAATCACTTGATGAATCTGCCCATAGAGATGTCTTGAGAGACTTTATGGCTTGTGAGCAGATGAAATCCCTGACAATAACGCCATGCAACACCATGCACCCACACTCACAATGAATCAATCTATCAGTCCTCTGTGTAGGTTTTTCTAGCGCGACAACACAGGCAAGGATAACCGGCAAACCGGGGAAGTTTCAACTCACACAACAAGAATGCTGAAAATGAGTAGATTATAAGGCATGTTTGCGAGGGCAAATTATTTAAATATGGTCTTAAATCCTAGGACTAATGTGGACTTTTAACCTTTCTAACCATAACCGTGGTTCTTCTTTTAACCCCTCTAACCATAACCATGGTCTAATCACACCCAATGTCGACCCTTCGTCTTTTCTTTTAACTTCTCTAACCATGCCATTATCGTATGAGATGAGAGTTATTTTTTTATTTTTTTAAAGAGGGAAAAATGAAAAAATGGTTAGCGACATTACTCGGTAGTGTCCTGTTTCAAGATTCTTTCTTCATTTCTATGTGCACAAAAGTTTACTTAAACCCAATCCTTTAATGTGCAATTGTTATGCAATTTACCCATAAACAAGCCCACGTTAATAATGCTATTGTTATGTAAGTAGGTACGTTAATAATGTTATTGTTATGTAAGTAGGTTTTCATACGGTTCATGAACCCACTAGAAATAGTTTTAAATCACATCAGAGTACTTGTGTGGACATAGCTAGAATTTTTTCTTTCTTTTAATTTTACTTGGAAATTTTCTTTTTAATGGCATGAACTCCTATAAATAGGAGTCAAGCGCCTGAACTCCTATGGAGTCAAGGCTAGGTAAATGAATAGTGGCAAGGGAGGACTATTAATAGAGGTCTTGCCCACTATTTCCATATTTAAATAGTGACCAACCTAGACCTGAAGGGCAAGGCATTATTCACATAAGTTCTGCTAATAAGACTTGCTTGTTGGGAAATACGGAATTCATTTATTCTGACCTTGATCATTGATTTCTTGGATCTCGATTGTGAACTTAGCGTAAGCTAAATAGTATTATATATAGAATAACTATTAGAATTGATAGATTGACTCTATTCCCTTATTATAAATCATAATAATAGAGGAAATTTTCTTTTTAATTTTAACGTAACTAATTGAAGACCTTTTTATGCGTTAATTAACAACTAATTTAACAAGGTTGCATGGCAGCGTATACCTGCTGCTATGCAGGTATAATAAAATAAAACAATAGTTGTATTGAATCCACCGCATGTGTCGAGACGTCATCTCATTAAAGGACGTTGAGCCTCATCTCATTAAAGGAAGATGAAGATCCTTCCGCAGCCGTTGAAGATCCTTACGCAGCCACGGCAATAAGAGATGCATTTGAACAACTAATCACAATTTAGAAAAATGTCTTAAAATAATTAAAAAAATCAAATTGTAATGTTATACCTTTAAAAATGCTCAAAACTATTTTGGTCAAACCCCAACTTTTTTTTTTTTTTCCAAGAAAAAATTTTCTCAAATTTATATAGGGTATAAATTCGTTAACAAAGTAAGCTGCAGCAAGCTTGGAACGTGGTCGGCGCACTAGCAGTGGGGGACCATTACAATCAAGAACAATCGAGATAGGCCAGCAAAACGGAGAGAAGACTGGAAAGTGAATCAAGCAATCAAACTTTCAATGAACTGTCAACTATTTATTGCAATGTGGGACAGCCATCACCATTCAAAGATATTAATGGAGGAAATAGGACTCTCTATCCCTCTATCACAGTGGTAGACCGAGAGTCTCCCTACCACTTCATTTAGGGCCCTCTTTGAGAGAGCGTCCGCCTCCCTATTGTGTGATCTGGAAATGTGGTGGAAGTTGATGTCGGTGAAGTGTTTGGACAGATCCAGCGTTTTTTGCTTCCAGCATTCGATGTGGACAGAATGAAGCTTGGATTTTTGAGTTATCCAGTCAATAATAACTCTCGAGTCACCAAGGACATGTAAGTGATTGATAGACCAAAAGGAAGCTAGAGTGAGGGAGGCCCATAAACCCAATAGTTCGGCTTTAGTATTTGTACCCACTCCACAATTGATGAACCACTTTGTGATCCTCGACGGATGGTTTTTGAAGGTGCCTCCAGCCCCACAACATAAGCCATTTGACTGTGCAACTCCATCGAAACAAGCTAGAGTGTACCCTTCAGCCATCTTAAAATCACAAGCTTTGTAAGGGAAGGACTTTACCGTCAACGGTTTCCAGTAGAAGGAGGCCAAAACTCTGTGAACAACAGCAGGCAAGGAAGGAGGGCGATTCTCAAAAATCGCTTTGTTCCGTTCTATCCAAATCTGCCAGCAGACATGGACAGCCAAACAAAGCGGAGCAGATTTTTGTGTGGACCACAAGGTAAAACAGTCCAAGATGGAGATGTCGCTCCAGGAAAATGAAAGAGAAAAGTGCTTGAGCAGTCGATTCCATACCTCCTTAGTAAAAACGCAGTGTACCAGGAGATGGTGGATGTCCTCTGAAGCTCGACTGCAAAGTAGACAGATCCCAGGGCCCTCCCAGCCTCTCCGTCGGAGCACGTCCCAGGAGAGAATTTTCTCTTTTCCAGCAAGCCAGATGAAGAGTTTGAGTTTTAGTGGGGCCGCCCATTTCCACAACTGTAGAAACCACGAATGATCAGCGTCGAGGTTCAGCTGTTGAAGGAGGGCAGCATGAATATTTTTAACCGTGATGATGCCCATGGCATCCCCATCAGCCCACAGTAAAGAATCTGGCTCTTCAGTAAGAGAGACGCCGACGCTTTTGAGTGCAGTAGTAAAAAAGTTCCATTCTGTGGCACTCGGTCCACTTAAGAACAGATCGTCGCTTCCCATCCATCTGTCCAGAAGAGGGAGGACGTCGGTCGTAACTCTAATCTGTGCAAGATACAAAATGTTTAAAGACAAGAGCTGCGATCTTAGAGTGGGTGTGAGTAGCGATTGATCCCCCAACCCGAGGATCTTGTCCCTGCCAATGCAAATCTCATTTCCCGAGCCAGTCTTCCAATAGAGCCAATCGAGTATCACCGGTGAGGAAGCGACCAGGCCCTTCCAAAAGGGAGAAGCCCTCTTCAGCTGGAACGAAGACTTTTGAAGTCAATTGAGAAGCGACAGGAAGCCCAGGTATTTATCAAGAATGATTTGGTGCCAAATGTTGTCGTGTGTGACTGCTCTCCAGAACGAGCTAGCCAGGAGGGCCGTGTTGAAGGTGGAGATGTTCTTGAGACCCCAGCCCCCTGCCCTTCGAGGTTTTGACAGTGAAACCCAGCTACAAAGATGAGAACAGTGTTTGCCAGCTTGGCCATTCCACAGAAAATTAAATGAGAGCCTTCGAAGAATAATGATAATCTTATTTGGAATTCGCTCCAGAGTCATCCAGAAAACAGCTAGGCTTTCCAGCACCGATTTTACCAGGGTTAAGCGTCTGCCCAAGGACAGCCATTTGTTGCACCAAAAACCAATTCTTCGTTAAAAAAGTGCCACTAGCCATCGCCAATCTCCAGGTGAGGAGGCTCCCAGCTTCAGCTGGAATCCAAGATATATGAAGCCTTCGCTCAGGTTAATAAAGGTGAAGGGGATGGAGTCTTTAAGGAGAAGGAGTTCGGCATCAGTTAGACCCCAGTAGTGGACGGAGGATTTAGAGTAATTTATGGATAATCCTGAAACAGAGCAGAAAAGTTGAAGCACATCTTGGATTACTAACCACTCCGCAAGATCAGCTTTCGTCAAGAGAAGAACATCATCGACAAACATAAGATGGGCGATCTTAATGAAATTTGAAACCTTTATGCCACAAATGTGGTGCTCGGTGAATCTTTTAGAGAGGAGAAAGCTAAGGCCTTCCATTATCAAGATAAAGAGGTAGGGGGAGAGTAGGCATCCCTGATGGAGCCCCCTCTCACTTTTGAAGAAACTTGTTGCCTCTCCATTGATCATCACTGCGAAATTAGCACTGGTGACACAGGACAGAATCCAATTATTGAACTTGTCACCAAAGCCCACTGAATGTAGAACTAGTCTCAAAGACTCCCAATCTATGTTGTCAAAAGATTTTTTGAGGTCGAGTTTCATGATCAGTGCCTTTAAATTTTTCTGCTTGATGTTGTGGATGCATTCGTGCGCTGCTTCAATAGCATCCTGGATTCTTCTGCCCTTCAAGAATCCTAGTTGTTCCGCTGAGAGACTCCTTCCAAGAAAGGGCTTGATTCGGTTACAGATGACTTTTGAGATTACCTTATAGATGAGGTTGCACAGGGAGATCGGCCGGTAGTCATTGAAGGAGAGCGAGTTGTTTTCTTTCGGAATCAAGACCAGGAAGGTGGAATTAAGGCTTCTAAAAATCTTACCTTTGATACGAGAGTCTTCCACCATTTGGAGGAGATCCACTCCTACGAGATCAAAGAAGAAAATGAAGAATTATGTCGTCCAACCATCAGGCCCAAGACTCCTCTCTGTTTTGTAGTGTAACGGTATGTCTTTAAGCTCGGAAAGTGAGACAGGTTTGTAGAGGTCAGCGGCTTCGTCTGCAGAGACTAAATGAGGGAATAGGTTGGCCGTAGAAACCTTTTCCAGGAGGTTGTTGTTGCAGGTGGCTTTGTACAAATGTTTAAAATGCGAGACGACCTCGTCCTTTAAAGCATCTTGCCCACGAATAAACCCATCCCCGTTGCTTTTAATAGACCAAATAAGCTTTTTGTTTCTGTTGTAACTAGCAACTTTGTGGAAGAATTTGGAGTTTGAATCTCCACTCTTTAACCAGGTTGCACGGCTGCGAAGTCTCCATCTATTCTCCTATGCACGAAGAATGGAGGCTCTGTTAGTTTCAAGCAACTTTAGACTAGTTGACTCCTCCACAGTCAAGGCGGAAGTAGTAGAGTTGAGAATGAGTTGAATAATCTCAGACTCCAGCTTAAGTAAACGAGACTTTTCCGTTGCCTTTTTTTCACGGTACCAAGTTCTTGACTTTGATTTGAGGACTTTCAGTTTCCAAACGAGGCGCAGTTGTGGGTTTTCTTCAGATAGGAAACAAGGATCCATCCAAACAGAGTGGACTAAAACAGAGTAGTCAGCAGACGAAAGCCAATGGTGGTTGAACTTGAACGGAGGCGATCGGTGTAGCGCTGGAAGCCTCAGTTGAAGGAGGATAGGAGCATGGTCTGAAACGAAAGGGAACTCCACCCATGAGGTTGGTAATCCAGTAGATGACAAGAAACCATCAGCAACAAGGAAACGATCCAATCGTCTGGCTATAGCGTCAGGTCCAGACCGCCCATTTTGCCACGTAGGAACCAGACGGGTCGGCAGGACATCGATCAGATTGTTGGAGGTGAAGAGCTCTTTGTAGAAGGCTTCGGTAGGACCCAGCAAGAAGGATCCTCCCCAGTTTTCGTCTGCCGATAAAATGATGTTTAGATCACCGCCAATAATGAGGTTCGGTAAGGAAAGAAGACCACTATTTGCCAGGTGTGACTAGAACAACGGTCTGTCCAAGCAGGGGCCGTAGATGTTTAGTAACGCCACCTCCTGCTTTGAAGTTGAGCAACAGCCTAACAACAGAATGCCCCCACTCGACAGGAAGGGTCTCAGATCAAAAAGACTGGGATCCCATGCCACCAGCAAGCCACCGGAATTTCCTATGGAATTTACGGCCGCAGTGACCCAAGAAGTGCAAAATTGATGCACAAAATCTCTGGCTTTATGATCAGCCGAGAGGGTTTCTTGGAGAAAGATGACATCGGGCTTCGATCGCTCCAGCAGTCTTCGGAATAAAGCAGCCTTGGGGGTGCCTCCGATCCCTCGTATATTTAAGGAGAGCACAATCATTACTTAGATCGTGCCAAGGCCTTCATTGCTCTAAGGGCCTTACCGTCCTGAGTGGGAATGACAGAAGTAGTTTGTTGGGAGCTCAATAGCTCCTTTTTCTTTCTGGAACTTCGTGTCTGGAGAGGGGAGAGTTCAGTACCAATGCCTCGCGACCAAGCAAAGGCTTTGACATCTTTTTCAGTGTGTTGTGAGGAAGACGTGCCATCCTCTGCAGCATGAGTAATGAGTTCTTTACCCCGATATACTGGTAACTGTGAAGTGTTGTCCAGGAGAAAGATAGAAGAAGTCGAGGAGTGTAGCGCAGCCAAGAGGTTTTCATCATCATCCTCAGTCTATCTATAACTTGGAAGCACCGATAGGGAAGCTTCCGATTCCATAGAGGAAAAAGGAGGACTTGGCTGCATGGCCGGAAGCAAAGAAGGAAGGGGGGGCAAGAAGAGGGAAGAGGCAGGGAGCTCTGCAGTGTCAACAATAGTCGGAAGGGGGCATTGAGTAGAGGGGGCAGAAAAGGCAGGTGATTGGGGCAACGCAGCTTCTGGGGGGGGAGACTTTGCAATGCAGGTGGAAGAGAGCCAATGGAAGCTATTATTGGTTTCCTTCTCAGCAACAGAAAGAGAATTAAAGAGAGAAGGACAGAGCTGGTTCAGCTTGTACATCAGAGATTCAGCTTGCCCAGGTAAGGGAAGAGAGGGAGGATCGGAGGGCGTGTCCAAGTAAGCAAGGGATGGGTCTGCATCCATGTAGTCGGGAGGCTTTAGGTGTAGGTCGGCATCTTCAGAGGAGTTGATCGAAGACTTACCAGGGCAAGATCGACGGAGATGGCCAGTTTCACGGCAAAGGTTGCAACGGAAAGGGAGCCCGAGATAGTCCAGGTCCTGTAGAAGTTTCCGTCCTCTCCATTTGATCTCCATTGTTTCCGGCAGTCCAGCAGTTATGTCCATCTCAACCAGAACTCTGCCCATTTTCCTCAAAGGACTATTTAGAGACTGTGTGTCCAGAGCTATGAACTTGCCTAGGGAGTTGCCTATATCTCTAAAGGCTCCTTCATTCCAGAGATGAAGTGGAAGGCCCGGGAGAAGCACCCAAAAATGTCTGAGTTGGAAGAAATCAGTGTCCGGATTGAAGGCCAGTCTCTAGCGCTTGAGCATAAGGTTGCTACCACCGTAGGCCCACAAAGAAGAAAGTAACAGAGAAGCGTCCTCTGGTGACTTACAATGAAAACAAAGCCAACCTTTTTTGAGGTAGAGTACTTCCGGTGAATAACCTAAGAGAGGTAACCACTTAATCTTTATCCAGTCCTCTAGGGGTTGAGTGCTCAAGCTTTTGTAGGAGACCCGGCCCACCAGTGCACAGGTGGACATCTTGCAAAGATCTTCTAAGCCCACACCGTCGCCCAGCACCAAGCACGTTGATCTTCTATTAGATTTCCACTCCTTTCGACTGTGGGAAGCTCTGCGAGATGAGGTGGGGACTTTGAGAGCGTCCTGGAGGGTAGGACGACTATCGCGAACGTGAAGTAGGGAGGAGTTGGAAGCAGGGAGGGGCCTGTCAGGGATAGGTGGAGCGCTTTTCGGTGCACTGGTTTCTGTCAGTGAGGGAGAAGCTAGTTCAACAGGGGACATGGTGGGAACAGAAGGATTATTTGAAAAGGATGGCTTGGGGGGAAAGTGTTGCAGGTTGGATTCGAGGGAATCTGCTTTATCAAATAGACCCACCTGTTGCCAGATTAGTTCGTCAGAAGGCTTCATCAGAAAGTTTGTCAGTGAGTCCATGATAAAAAGTTGGGCGACCAACAACAGGTCCACTTAGTAAAAGACAAGGCAGCGAAAAATGGTGAGTGCGGGCCAGTGGGGAGATAACGAAAGTGGGGGCCTACAGGCTGTAGGATAATCAGTTGCTGGTCAGTGAAGGTAGAGCCAATCAGGGATAAGAAGACCCTATTGATCAGTAGTTGGACAAGAAGACAAAAGGCGAGACAGGGAAGGACAGTCACAACGCGGAAGGCCTCTATAAACTGAGAAACTGGTACCGACCAACGCAGTGAAGAAAAAAGGTAGTGACAAAGGTTGTTTAAGAAAACGAAGACCCGCAACCCAGTGAGGGTCTCCAGGGTAGAACTAGGAGATCCAAGAGATCAGGAGAAAACGATAAGAAGGGATCTTGGTTCGCCTGGTTCGCCTCCATCTCCCTTACTTTGACTGTGCATTTTGGTACTACTTTCCCAGTCAAACCCCAGCTAATAGACGATCAATAGCATATCCAATACTATATACCACCGCAAACGGCAGGTATAATAACCAATATCCCTTCACATTATTTTGAATGATCTTAAAAAAACTCAATTTCATAAAACATTTAGATTATACATTGTAAAACGCTCAAACTTATATTTAAGGTTAACACTCAAAATTTGTAATATA